>MSTJ01000073.1:0-54558 GCA_001956345.1 Ramalina peruviana
ATACGAGATACCTGTCGCCCACCCTTCAACAACGATCAATATGGCCGTCAATGTCAGCATAAACGCTACCGGCCATTTGATTTGGACAGTGAACGAAAGCTCGTTCAGGGGCAACTACAACAATCCGTTGCTGTTGCTTGCGAAGAATGGCAACGATTCGTATCCATTTGACCCTGAATGGAACGTATATAACGTGGGGAGCAACCAGACGATCCGGGTTGTGGTCGAGAACCTCAGCCCGACTTCACATCCTTGGCATCTGCACGGACACGAGATGCAAGTCTTGAGCTCTGGCGACGGGCCCTGGGACGGGTCGATTACGAATGCCAACAATCCTCAAAGGCGAGACGTCCAGATCTTGCCCGCGTACGGCCATAATGTAAGCCCTTCCGAGCTGTCCCGAATTGTATCGAACTCACTGTTGACTCACGCTGACCACATTGCTGCCATCAGGTGTTCCAGTGGAGTAGCGATAATCCGGGAGTCTGGCCATTCCACTGTCACATCGCATGGCACATCTCTGGTGGACTGTATACCAATATCATGGAGCGTCCGAATGATATCAAGAATCTCGCCATTCCCTCTTCACTTTCTGACCTTTGTAAGAGTTGGAATGCTTACACGAGTGCCAACGTGGTCGACCAGATTGATTCGGGACTGAAGGTTCGTGGGGTCGCCAATGGTCCCAAGCTCGTTGATCTGGATATCGCTGGTATGAGAAAGCGTGAGACTGCCAAAAAGGGTACTGTTTGAGTGCACTTTTGGTATGGGCAAGGAAAGTGTGGGTGACTGCTTTGAGAAGTTTGTCTTCGGTATCTGCTCAACAATAATGTTACAAAGTAATTGTAATGTACACTTGTCTCGGATTCATTGACCATGGAGAGAGGTTGGAAGATATACTGCTATGTTCCCACACACGCATTGTGCGTACAAGGATATCTGGTTGGGGAGATGTCGAATGATATATGACACGTTTTGCCCATGCCCATGTTCCTGCAAGGATAACGGCGACTTTGTCGCATTTCAACCCCGTTCTTGGCAGAAACGACGCGTGGCTCAAACATATATGATTGCATAATCTGTAGTAGGCAGCGAAATGATTGGATGTCAATGAATCGGCAGGATGATGGATCGAGGATGGTGAGTGTGGAACATGGCAGGGCTTGGCATGCCAAGATATGACGTAGGAAGTCTGGCTAGACTGGCAGCTACGCACTCGGTACCAATGCTACGAATTGCTCTACATTGCAAAACTCCTTTCCTCCTTCGCTTCCTCTTTCGTCTTTCACCCAAATCAGCAACTCGTCTAAGGCATGAGCACGACCACGTTCCACAACCTCAGATACAGGGATGGTGCTGCACTCTTCCTAGCGGTGACCTCGTGCTGATGTCGCGCTGTCGCGTAGTTGTGATGTATTTCCACGAATTCTAAACGGTCACCGAAAGTTGCATCAACGTTCAAACAGGCAAAAGTGAGCACAGGTACATTCACCGCTGCGTCGGGCTCATAGGAGATTTTCGATCTTGCATATGTGTCTAGGAACGGTGCATATGCACTTCGCAGAGTTTCGCCACGTGTGTGTGATCTGTCATGCATTCGTCCTAAATTTGAAAAAAGATGTTCTTCACCGGTGCTTTCCAGCTGCAATGCGGTTTCTGCCATCACAACATCGGTGAGCATGGACATCTGTAGCCGTCAATCTGACTCCGAGAACTGCCACCGGTAAGACGCTCGCTGCGATGACCCTGAGGGTTGCCTGCTCTGGATGCTTCCGCGGTAAGCTGAAATTTCTTCCGAATCCGGCAAAGGTAGTGAGACCCCAGACGCTCCCTGATGACAATCTAAATTCTTCTCGTGCACTCTCGCTTTGAGGAATCTTGGTCTACTGATTGAGCTAGTCAAGGGGGATGTCAGCCTCGACAACGACTAGAGCCCTGACCCAAAATCTATGCAAGATTACACCATCACTCGTTGTCTATAGGCAGGCGATTTGCATGTCAAAATTTTGCAGCTTGTGTTCTCGCTCACGCTTCCGTTCTCTTAAGAAAGATTTGTGCCAGCTTCGGACTTCTTTCACGCAGGTCCAGCCAGCACCAGCCTCACTATGATCATGCGTTCCCTCAATGCGCTCATCTTGCTTTCTGTCTCCATCCTTCACCTCGCGCTTGCTCAAGATCAATGCAATCTCCTGCCTCTCCAGGGCCATGTTGACCTTCCCTTGCACAAGCTCGTCCCCCACAGCCTGACGCCCACAAATCAAACCCTCTGTGAAGCATACGCTCCGTCGAATGGCACGCAGCTGGCTTGGATCACCAAGTTGATCAACCTGGCATTCACAGGCAACTTTGTGCCTCTGGCTGATCCTTGGCCTGCTAATCCGAACGGCTCTTATCAATCTACGGGAATCTTGGACCCGCAAGCGAGGTACAGAGACCCTTGCAATACCGTCACCGACATCAACTTGGTGCCATACTTCAATGGCACTTGGAGATCCAACAATCGCAATGGGAAGGCAGTCGCCATCAGCTTCCTCGACGGCGGCTCCGTGCCCGCTCTTCGCGACAATGTGCCAGCCTGGAACACCAAATCGAACCAATACAAGATGATGGTGGGATTCTATCAATACTTTGGCTACCTCCTCGGCTGCACCGACGGCTCGGTCCCCAAGTACAATGGTAAGCCTGGGCCCCGTCTATCCCACCATGGACATCTCACTAATCTACCCTAGGCTCCTCCTCCCAGACCTCCATCCACCGCTTCATGGACCTCCCCTCGCCAAGCATCCATTACTTCATCCACAACGTCTACGACGCCGCTGTCTCACTTGGTGTGGCCGGTCCTGACCTCGTGACCCATGTGGGAGATGCTATATCCATTGGCATCGCGCTCGATAATGTCTTCAACAAGCGCTGCTCGCCCCCGCAGCAGGTGGTACCCTACCAAAGCGTGGAGCCTCAGAGCATTTGCGGCGATAATTCGACGTGTGCCGTGTGGACGTACGCAAATGCGACATGCGGTCCATACATGCTGTCAGGTTATGGGTCGAAACCCGCTTTGGCGGGAATAGGGGAGGTAGGGGGCGGAGATTGTGGAGTGCAGAGAAGGTGGAGGGCGTAAGATGGTTATATAGTAGGGCTCATGGGAGAAACTTCAAGATTAGATAATATGCAGTCGATAGCTAGGGTGCAACATTTTCCTCTGTGTCGAAGCTTTTCCTGCACTTCCGATTGCATTCAGGAAATCAATGACCGGGCGAACAGGCACGAGGAGGAATTAGCGTGTTCATAATCGATGTCGTTTCCTTGGCGTTTYGACTCCACCCCGACCCCAAATTCTTACACGGTATCGAGTACAACTCTTTTAAATTTGGCTTATTTGAAAATCTGAGAATATCATATTGATCGCTAGATCTTAGTCTTTAACTTTCGTATATAAAATTACTTATAAAAACCAAAGATGAAAATCGTTGGTTTTTGGGGGGGGCTTCTAGCAGTTCCAAGGGCTTCAAAGGAAAAAAGGTTTGGTGGTAGTAGTGGGGTGGGGGTGGAGTCAAAACGCCAAGGAAACGACATCGATTATGAACACGCTAAAATGCCCGGATCGGAGGAACTTTCCACCGAATTCTGTACACTCGCCCAAATGTTTCAATTCCTTTTTCATTCTCCTTGCTATACATGCAGTATTCCATTCGTGGTATTTCTTTCTTGGATCGAGCAATGCTGGACCTGATGCCTTTAACGGCCAGCGCCGCCGCCACACCTGTGCATACTGCTCTGTGTCTTGCGGTCTCATTCATTCCCCTTCATTCAAGACCAGCTGCCTTCCACGGCTTACATGGCCACATGGATTTGCACAAAGCTTCCAATGGTGTCGCTGTCGATCTCATCGTCGTGCAATCACTAACCGAAGGCCAGACTAGGGTCTTAAAAGATCTTTGAAGACAGAAGCTGGCTCGGCTCAGTGGTTTGTTCAGCCGCAGAGTCGGGTGTACGGAACAGGCTCGCCTCAGCCATCTGCAGGATTACGTACCAACCATACAATGCGCTCGCAAGTTACCATACTGACATATGACATTTGGACTTTCCCCATCCTTTTCAGGAGGTCTTGCATGCGGGGTACATTAACCTGATGCACATGTGCTGGTGGCCGGTCAACGGCGAGGCTGCTGCGCGATCTGATTTGGGCCGCATCGGATCTTGAGAGGGGTCTACCCTGTTCGGATTCATAATGCCAAAAGTATGAGGAAGTTTTCAACGTGACGATCTATCGAATGCGGCCTTGACGCAGGGTTTATGGTTTCTGCAGACAACGGGCTCCAGTGTAAAGGAAGACCGAACCGAGCCGAGCCATTCGATCCCTCCCCACTTGATGGCTCAATTTCTACTTGTCAGCACCGATGTCCTCCTGTTTGAGGTCTGCATTGCCTTTTTGACTCATGTACGAGCTATGCAAGATGATCACACCATATTAAAACCCGGCCGGATATCCTCAGTCAAGAATCCGATCTACCCGTCAGCACTCTTGCTGTTGCTGGAGCTCAGCATTCTATTTGTATCGTCCATGGTTTTGCGTCAGGCTTGATGGTTCACGGTTGGCTCACCTCCTAAGGTTGGCCTGCTTGCATTTCGTGCAAAGATTCAAGGGAGGCTTGTTGGCGACGGACTTCTCGACCCCGCATCATGCCTGCAGATGGAGGCAGCATCCTGAGAGCTTCGTGCTTGACGCTAGGGCTCAGCCGTGGCTTCACTCGCCTCAGGTATGTCTTACGATGCATGAACGCAGCATGTTGGTGCTATTCGCTTCTTCAGAATTGTCCAAATAGCGTTGTGCCTCGCAAGTCCGAAGGATTCCGCACCCGCCACGTTTTGCACAACTCGGCAGCTGGAGACGAGATCTGTGTCAGATGCATCCTGACATAGTACAATGACGTTGTACGCATGAGCTTGCTACTCTAGGCTCTGTTGGTTTTATCAAGTGGGTTCAACGCCAAAGCGTCAACCCCAGCCCGAGGAGTCCCGTGCAGGCGTCGACCATGAGATCGATCTTCTTATTGATCGATGGGTCGTCATTGAGACAATTTTTTCTAGTGAGCGCTCCTAATGAGGGGCTTGAAGACATCCGACATCCTCCACAAGTGATTGCTAGTGGGCACATGAAGATGCCACATCGTCAAATACTGTCTCAAGCAATGTTCCCGAGGGAAACCGAGTCTTGACTCGTGTTGCCTCACGACATATAAGTTGAGAGGGTTTGCGCAAATTTATCTTCCCGGTCCTGGCAATCCAGCGAGCTATTTACACTTGAGCAGGTTTGTTAGACAGTCTGCATCATGCCTGGCTCATACTATCCTATCCGAGGTATCCAAGCGGGCCGTGGCCCCAATGGAGAGGTGCCGGTCCGCATGGAAGCGGATGACTGGTGGAAATCCAAGCGCCCGATCCATGTCACTCAACATTCGCTCGCCCTTGCGGCGTTGGCCAAGATGTACGATTCCGATCCCCACGACAAGCTGTCATACTATCAGATTGCTGGGATTCACAACCAGCCAATCGTCCCATGGGATGGCACACCTTTCGAGAACAAGAATTATTGTATGCATGGCCAGCCCAACTTCCCTGTCTGGCATCGGCCTTACGTGGTTCTCCTCGAGGTGGGTGATATTGTGCCCACTCGATCCCAAACTTCTGCTGACTTGCTCAAAGCAACGGATGTACGAGGTCATGGTCAATGACATAATTCCTCAGTACCCTGAAGAAGAGCACAAGGAGCTTCGAAAGGCTGCAGCTCAATGGCGCTTTCCCTTCTGGGACTGGGCCACCAAGAAGGTCGACAAGCCAGGCGATGTTCCCAATTACAATGTTCCTCTGCTTGTCAGAGAGGAATTTGTGGATGTCCGCACTCCCACTGGGATGGAAAAGAAGAAGAACCCGTTCTATGAGTTCTGGATGAAAGATGGGGTGAAGATGGGAGACCCTAAGCTCGACCCCGATGTTGTCACCAAAGAACCTGTAGGCGCCCTCATCCGCTCCCTCAGGCTATACTGATTGGCCTGTAGTACACCCGCACAGCGGCGACAAGTCGTCACGCCTACGTTGACGGGGCCGACGCAAAGGAGGCTTATCTCCAGCAGGACTACATCGACGGCATCCAGAACAACGACGGTGTTAAAGATCAGCTTCAGGCTTGGAAGGCGGAGAGCGGTGGGAACCTTTCAGGAACCCTTCGAGATTGGTTCTATCGTATCCTTCTCATCACGCCATTCCCCGAGTTCGCCACCAAGAAAGTTGAAAAGGGCGGAGATTCAGAGCATTACACCGCCTGTGAGGACATTCACGATGTGCTACATGACTGGGGAGGAGGCAGCCATGGCCACATGGGGGCGCCAGCGGTCGGCGCGATGGACCCTTTGTTCTGGCTGCACCACGCGTAAGCTTTTGTCTTTCAAAGATCAAAAATGTTGACTGAAGCACATAGCAATGTGGATCGCATGATGGAGCTCTGGGCAGGCTTGCATCCCAAGCTGTCCAAGGAGTGGCTGGAGAACGACCCGGACGCCACAGTCAACCTGATCCCTTTCCGATCGAACGAATATGGCGACTACTTCAATGCGAGAGACTCTTGGAGCCCTGAGGCCTTCGGCTATACGTATCCCGAAACAAAACGCTGGAAGTACTCAACCAATGGTGTCTTTGACGAGGACAAACTCGCCGAAGACTTGAGCGTACATCTCAACAAGAAGTACAATTCTGCTGCGTCTGCGCAGAGGAAGGCCGCCGTGACCAAGACAAGGGATCCAACCCATGACAAGACAATCACGCATCCAGACGTGGCCGCCAACGACTCAGCACCAAAGATTGGTCACCAGATTGCAGGGCAAGAAGTGAACGGTGTCAAAATTACGACTTTGGAGGATGGTAAGAAACCAGAGGACGTCCTCGCAGACGTTCTAGCGGCTCCCGACTATGTTGCCAATGTTGTTTACGAGAAGTGAGTCTTTGAATTTTGATTGAGGATTCTCACTAAAGATGACCAGGTATGCGATTGATGGCGACCCATTCACCATTCATTTCTTCATTGGCAACGTGCCACATGGGAAAGGCCAGGCCGTTGCTCAAGCTTTGACCCAAGTTGGCGAGATCTACAACTTCTCCGACTCAATCGAGTTCAACAAAGGTGGATGCGCCAATTGTGCCCAGCAGAAGCGCGACAAGCATCTCTCGTCCGGTCAAGTGCCTTTGACCAATGCCCTTCTCACCCGTCACAAGCAGCAGATCAAACATGATGGCGAGGGCAAGGCCAGCAAGAACGATGTCTTGAAGAGTATGGCTCCCGAGGATGTGGTGCCATTCCTGAGCGAGCATTTCCATTGGCGAGTCACCGACGTAAGATCCGTACATCCTGCTACCAAAAGTTCCCAAGCTGACCCGGTCACTGCAGCGCAACGGCGACCAGATCGACAAGACGCGCATCAAGGGCATGAAGGTCTCCATCGCCGTGGGGAACGCTGAGCATTTCGCGGACGCGAAGAAGCTGTCCAACTTCACCGACTACAAGATCTTGTACGACATCACCAAGGACGCGGAGTCGGGCACCGGCGCTCACCCAGATGATGGTCTCTTCGCCAACGCCGCGCATCCGGTCGGTCTATCATAGGTTGAGAAGAATAGGCAGATAAATCAGGTCAATAAAATCAAGATTGTGATCCAGCAAATGCAACAATCTTTGAATCGGCCTTGAATTTTGGTTCACTCGAGTACCTTGCGTTTCAGGAAGTAATCACGTCTATTTGCTCAGGTTGATAAACAGGCACGAGGCGAAACCATGGCGATCCATTGCTCTTGCCTCATAAAACCCTTGGAGTCAGACTGTGCCCGAACGCAATGTGAAACAACCAAGATCCACTCCGCCACCGACATGCACCGTCTCAAATCTCCAATACCACCAGATCATCCTGCGCGAAGTTTCCCACCATCCATTCCGTCCCTTTTCCGCGCCTCTATGGTATACCACACCCACCATCCTACAGTTCAGTCACTAGCACTGACAACCGTAAATTTTATCAGGACACATGGTTGTCCATGACCATTCTATGATAGTCAGTACGACTTCGTGCACATGTGGCTATTCAGTCGACTGTTAGAACGTAGTACGTTGACAACATCGCCGGTTTCTGCTCCTCCTGATTGATGGGCTATTCGGCCGCCTCGATGCCCGTCGCGGTGAGCGCGGAGTTCGTGTCATCTAATCGTTGATATCTGGATTTGATGTGATGCATGCAAAATTACTTGGTGCCAGATCTGCAGCAGTTACATCAATCCATGACGTTGAATTCCACGAGTTTGCGCCTGGCCAATTTTACGAGGATGCTGAGGGTATCGACACCATATGTTTGAACACCGATCATGTACGCAGGAGCCAGTGTAGATGCATTTGGGCCGGACTGAAAGTCTTTCATCAGCCGTCCTGACACGTCCGGAACTGGCTCGTAATCCAGTGTCATGGCGCAGGGATCTCCTGGAATTTTCATCCGTCTTGGAGAATATGCTTCTCATACGCTGCAACGTTGTTAGGCGTCGTGAGCATATCCAGTCACTATACTGCCAGACTCCGAGCAATGCACGAAAGGTATATTATTCCTGCGCATCGGCGCACGTAATGAAATTTCGAATCCGCTCTGTACAATTACGGCTATCTCAAGAGAGCTCAAACGGGCTTCAAAGCTCCCCCTTCAAGGGTGACAGCCGCGAAAAAGCTCAAGCTGGTGTTCTCATGGTTTCTACCATGCAGCTGGGCTAGCATCTCATTGTTCTCAAAATCTTTGACCACGCTTAGGCTCCTCATACTTGGTCTACCCTGATCCTAAGATGCAGAGATTGATAGTGTGCATTCGGTCCGACAGAGTATGGTCCTGGATCTTCAAGCTCCGCCATTCCATCATACTCCTTCTTTTGCGGGCCAAAATGCGCTGCAATGGGTTCACGTATCTCTTTACCTTGATGCCTGCCCTCATTCATCTTCTCTCGATCAATCCCGTCCTTGGTACGAGTCGTCCATTCTCGTATCTCTTTGTTGAAATTCCACGGCACCGCTTTCCCACGGTAAGATTCTCACCATAGCAATATTGACTGCTCTATCTCCTCACAGCAAGCGTGCCTTGATCGTGGTGGCCAACGCATGCTGCGCAGTTGCGTGCTGCAATAACAGCTTCTATGGTGTTAGACCCTGTCATTCGCGACCCCAACACAGTAGATACCCGAGTTGCCTTACTTCAACAAATGCGGTCCGGAAGTGTGTGAGAGTTGGCTCGACTGCCACCAGGAGATTGGGTGGGAAATAGTCGTCTGCAACGGTATCCTCCTGTTTGACTCTGAGGTACGGCAGCTGTTCCTCCAAGCTCAACGTTGCATCCTGGAAATGTGGGCGTCGCAGCACCGCCGTAGCAGGTGCAACCTGCTTGTCGTTTGCTTCGGCTTCTTGCCTGAACGGGGCAGGCTCTTGAGCACGTATAAGAGACGATGAATCTGTGTGTGATCCTAGACCACGCTCTGTCAGAAATCTGGGAACTGGAAAACTTCTTGGAGATGAGCTTCATAGCAGTCATGATCTTTCTTACCATGTTCTGGATGTAGCAACGAAGTGTTCTCCTGAAGAAATTCCTCGGCAAGAGCATTGGAGTCTTGGTTGCTCTGACCGATCATCTGGTGACTACCTGCAGGGTCATCCTGCCGTGTTCCTTCCCGATCTCTGGTCGATCGATTGCCCTTGTCCTCTTCATTATCAACAGGACGATAGTTCCGTACATTTGCTGCGGACACCGCTCCAGCTAGGGCTTGTGGACGATTCTGGGGCGGATGTAGATCAGACGGTGGCATACGTGGACCACGTGGTGGTGAGTAAAGAGGACGCGGTGTTAAAAGCGGACGTCGTGATGGTGATTCCGGATGATGCGGTGGTGAACGCGAACGGCCTTGCGATGACGGCCCGTGACCTCGCGCGGATGGATGAATTCCTTGCACAGAACTTCAGCCACGCCAATGATTGTCATCGTGGTTGATTCTATGGCCATCACTGAAGGATTGAGACTCAGGCCTATAGCTCGATGTATTAGGCATATTACGGTAGTCAGAAATACGACATTTGTTTGGCTGATCCTTCGGGTTATCGCGTCGTCGCTTACGTGTGCCAATCTAGAAGCCAATGCTACAAATTGTGCAACTGCCCAGACAACGAATTTCTTGGTTGCTTGGTTGCTTCGTCAACCCAGGCTCGTCGAACTATGCGACCGTATCGATTGATATTACGAAGGGGTCTTCGGCATAGAGAAGATTTCTTCAGTTCCGATACAAAGAACGGCACCGAGCTCGATGTTCAGGCAACAATTGGGTCGTCAACATCGGTTTCGCTGGACGTGATGTAGTATTCGGACATATCCATAGGCCGAGAGTGACCACAGGTTGGTGTCAAGGAAGCCATCATATCCTTGCTCGACCTATCGGCCTACTGTTGACAATATTCAACGTCCGGACATTCTTCTCCTCAAACCGAAGGACACTGATCACCGCAACCAAGTGTCGAAGAGCAGCGTTTGGAGCACGGAAGCACATCACAGGGCAATCTGCAAACTCCCCTATGCGGACAAGACCATGAGCAGTCCTCGACACAATGGGTCGAGGAAGGCAGCCTTACCGATAGGCTGTGGAGGGTTTGTCGCTCGTCCTGGGTGAGGTGCGGGCCGACATTCTACGCCAAAGCTTTTGTCTTTGGTATGTTGAACAAAGGCCGAAAGAGCTCAGTCCGATCATCCGAGGGTTTATGCTCGAGCAGAATGAGCTGCGTGGTATCATCCGTGCGTTTGGCAGCCCATATCAATGTCAGAGTCTGGATCCGATCGCAATCGGCCACATAACGCCTACCAGATTCGAGAGCTCCATTGTATATTACCCGCCAACGAGGAGGCTGTTTTCCCCAAGCGTGCGTGCGCTTGACGTACCAACAAATGAAGTTTTTCATATATATTTAAAGCGCTCGCGCGCCGGAAGTCCCCCACGCTGTCGAACCGAAGCCTTTGTTGACAGAGTATCCGGGGTCGGAGCTGAACATATCAGATGACCAGAATGGTTTATCAGAATTTGCAGCTTGTGTAAAGAAGATGAGAGGCACAGCTGGATACAGAAATGATCTGGGGATCAATGTTGTGGTGCAGGGAGGGTTGGTGTTCGATTCGCTGGGCTACAGCGGCAACCATGTGTCGCAGCTCGTCATATGCTGATGGAACTGGGGAAATGTGGCCCAGCAGCGCAGCAGCTCGACCCAAAGTCTCAGATCCCATTTGAGTCTGAGCCGATGCATAAAGTAAATTTTGCACTTGCTCCCTTTTAATGTAGAAGGGAACAAGATTTGATTCCCTATGAGGGCTTCTACACTCGGTGCACGCGGGGATTGTGTCATCGTCCCTATCGCGCCTAACAATTTCAATCCACCTCAGCTTTGCAATATCACAGCAGTCCTTGATGAGCTCACCAATTGATGCGTCAGAGGAAACTCGCGACAAGTCCAAAGGTCAACAAGCGTTATGAGAACGAGATGTATGTCAAAGGGTGACTGTTTGCGGTCTGTATGCAGAACGAAGACGAAGAGGAGAAGGAGAGAGAGGAGAAGGTGGGGCCTTATATACCCCAGCAACAACACTGTTTCTCCCGGCTGAGACACCTGGGATTGGCCGGTGTTGTGATTCCTCATTGCGGGTAAATGTTGGATCTTGAACACGGGATCCTGGGTGCGAGCCTCGTCAGCTGACGTAATGACTTGCAGTGGCAATCATGTCGACTCCATCAAGAATCCATCAAGAATACATCAGCTCCTTGGGCCTTCCATCTCGCGTGTTGTGTTGTAGTCTTAGCCTGAGGAAGGCCGTCCTTTCGCGAGCAGGTCAGGAATTATAAAGTCGCGGGCATTTGCAATCCTGAACTTAAATCCTGTGATGAGGACCGATGCTTGCTGCTTAACACATAGTAGTAATTAAGACCAGTGGGCTCATCCGCAACTTCTGCAGTACATACTATTGCCGGCTCAAGATTCGGCAAAGAGCTATGGCTACAATCTCAACGTCAAGCGCTTAGGACTTGACATCAGTACGTGAAGAATGGAGATCATTTATGACGTTCATCATCTGATGGTGCGCCCGATAAGGAAAATGGCAATTCTCCATCGCTCAATATTGATATCATTCATCTAATCTATGAATGTTCCACCAAGAACGAGGAATCGGGCACCTACGTTCACCGAGATAATGGATTCTTCGCGTTCTGTCGTGAGAGATTGCATTCATCAGCAACAACGAATAGAAGAATTGTTATCGTGGCAACTATTCACACACCTGATGAATGCATCATCGTCATACGTCAGGTGATACTCTATGAAGTCAAATCATCGAACATGGTGAATCGAATCCAATGACTGCCGGTGAAGTCTGATTGAATTGAATATTCATCCATGACAATGAAGCAAGCTCCGCCACGCAATTCGCGCTAGCACTAGCGTCTTTCTTCGGATATATATTTCTCGCTCATCCCCCCTTCTTTCCATCTTTCTTCAACATCACTTCCTCCTCCAACACTTGCCCATCATCCTGTGTTATGGAAGCAAGCTTGGCTTTCTTTGACGGCCTCTTCCGCTGACGCATCTCATGATCATCCTTTGCAACACAGGGCAACATGACCACTTGCACAACACATGGCTGTCAGCATGTGGTGCCCTTGGGGTATAAAAGACTTACTATGCCCCGCTCTTCTCTTGACTTTCAATCCTCGCACTTCATCTTCTGCTTGTGACACACATCATCAACCTCTACAAATTTCGTCTGCCACCGACAGGGCTTCTCATCCCACAAGCATGGGTATACAGCACAACTCAGGACTCCGCCCTTACTCGCGGATCGGCGGTGTCGTTATTTGACCTGCCACATCCTGTGATTTTCGCCAATACAAGTAATAATATACTCCGGAGCTGGAAGGGCTGTTACCAGCCACTGGGGTGGTACGTTGCGTGCTTCAGAAGCACAATTGCGCATTCACAGGTGAACCACCTGCAGACTGTCATGGCTGGCATGCAGTCTGTTGCAAGGAGGTATGTGCTACCACACTGTCAGAGGGTCCCTTCAGGTGCTTATCTATTCCTAAGTCTGTTCTCATGGTCCCACCACAAGTCTACGACCTGCCAGGCCAGGCAATGTGAACGCATCAGTCTGTCCCTCCTGTGATCGGAGCTCTCAGCAATAATCAGCACTGGAACTTTGGGTCAACAAGGAATATGCATCTACGGCGAACATAATCTCGCAGATTATTTTCCTAAATATATACTGGGACGCGTTGCGCTCGTCATAAGCAGAGCGTCCCGCATCGTAACCACCCGTGTCTCCTCGGAAGCAGATACCATGGCCAAGCACTTCCGCGCCAGGGTGGTCTTCATCGACGAAGCTGCCACAGCTAAAGTCGGAGAGTCATGTATTCCAGTAATCGGTCCACTGGAACGCCCGAATCCACCGTCCTGGATCGTATTGACAAGGCCGATGATGAGCATCAGAGCAAGCGATTCGCCGGACATCTCGACCCGTCAAGCTTTCATACCCAGATCCTTGAACAAGCCGGCATCTTGGTTGACAATAGACTCGAACCGTCGACTGACTTCAATGAGGACGACCGTTTGGCAAGGTTCCGCTGCATGTTCCTAGATCCTGATTCACCGATCTACGCCAGCGACTTACCTGACGACGAAGAGGAAGAAAGCCCCGAGGAATACGAGGAAACCTACGGAACAGGAGCCGAGGTCACCATCCGGGTAATACTAGCCTCCGATAAGATCAAATCGCCTACAGTATCGAGCGTTACCAGGAAAGCGATGGATATTGTCGCAAGCAAAGCTGCCTGCATCGTTGCAACCTATGTGTCTGCCGGGGTTCCTTTTATCTCCAAGAGCTTTCATCCAAGAGTGGTATTTATCGACGAAGCGGCTATAGCGCGCGTCTCCGAGACCTATAATGCGGTTATCGGTACCTTGGAACGAGCGGAACTTGCTATCGCATGCCTCGTAGGCGATATATCGCAATTGCGCCCCTTGGTGGTCTCAAAGTATAACGTTACTGACTCCGATAAAGGCGGGAACCCGATGGCGGAACAGCAGCAGACAAGCCTTAGCTGGCAACTTGAGCTTGAAGGCTATCCCAGCATCATGTTTCAGAAACAAAGTCGTATGGCTTTCGGGCTGAAAGATTTCTCGGGCGTGGAGTTCTACCATGGTCTTCTGCAAGATGGGCCTGGGACTGAAATTGCTAATCGAACAATCGCAAGGCACGCGTTACAATATCTGACCGACGAGATGCACCAGGCCTCTATGGTCCCATCTCTATTCATCCATGTCTCCGGCGGTGTAACAACTACGAATGATTCAGCGAGCCGAGCCAATCCTCACAACTTGGTTGCAACCTTGAACATTGTTCAACGTCTTGTCCTCTCGCGTGTTTGTACGGCCAGTGATATCACAATCCTCACTCCCTATAATGGTTAACGACGAGCGTACAATCAAGCCATCGGTAAGTATGATATTTTCCATGGTCTTACTGCCAGAACGATCGACAGCTTTCAAGGTGCAGAGCAGCATATCGTGATCGTTGATCTGGTGATCTCGCGTATCAGGAAAGGGAAGACTGGCTTTATCCAGGATTACCGCAGATTGGACGTCGCTCTGACTAGAGGCCGAGACTATACGATTGTCGTTGGAGACCAAGCATATCTCCAAGATATCGAAAAGAGATTCCTCGACAAGCGGGCCGAACGCGAGGCATAGAAGGGAGACCCAGGCCAACCGCGAGAGGGAGCTGACGACGTTAACGTTTCCCGCGAAATGAGGTCGACCCTGTTATCGCTCTTTACGTTCTATGCTAGAACGAACTCCGTCGTCGAACTCTCTGCGAGTGAACTCAAGGGAAACGACCTGGCTGAAGGCATAGACTTCACGGAAGCAGAGGAAACCAATCGAATATACTTGGGCTTCCGCATCTGTCGCAATTGTGGTCAAGAAATCACAAGGCTTCGGAGTGTCAGAATCCCATGCAGACGAACCCCCTTACCCAATGCCGGAAACGTGAAGGATATGGCCACAAAAGCGATGAATGCCCCTTACCCTGGTGCAAGAAGTGCCGTTATTCTGGCCATGAAAAGCTTTATTGTCCTCGTCAAGTGTGCAAAAAATGCGGCGCCACTGGCTATTTATTGCGAGTTGTGAAAATGGGGTGGACCTCCGTATATGGTGAGTAGATCTACGATACGTTCCCTTTATATTTATTAATACCTTGGGAGTTTTCTGTCGCTTAAAGCAATACTGACGTTGCGTTCTTGCTAGTGATAAGTGCGATGAAATAGGACACATCGCGAAGATTTGTCCCCTCAAGCAAGGTGCAGGAAAGAAGAAGCACCCGTTCGAAAGCCCCAGCACGATGGCAGTCCCAGAAGCTCCCGCCATCGACGATCCTGAGGATGCGCAACCGGCAGAAGAAAATGCCCCCCAAGATGAGGCTGCTGATGACGAAGAGGCAGACGAAAATGCCACTCAGGAGCAGATGTTCGATGATGGGATGTTCGATGACGGGATTTTCGATGACGGGCAGGGTGTGGGAACTTCCGATGCTTGGGAATCGGCGCAAATCTCCTGGCTTCAATTCGATAGCTCGAAATCCGCCACTCAATATTGTTCCACGAAGCGGCAAGTCTTTACGTGTGTTAGCTGGAGACTCAGATAGCATGTCTTTGCAGAATCCTCTGGAGCATCAATCAACGCAGCCCCGACCAATCTATCGAGACCAGAGAGCGTATTTGGGATCGCACTTACATATAAAGATGAATTTAACGCGATCAGTAAATATATACAAGGCGTACAAAGGTAGCTCTTGTATCGGACAAGTGGATGAGCATCAACAATCTTGGCGATACCTGGCTGTAGGACAAGGCTATCACGATTCAAAACTACGCCGCTTGCTTGATGTTGGAGATATCGGTACCCTCTCCGTTGCGAAAGAGGACCCTCCAAACCACCGCTTTCCGATACTTGGCGGCTGGAATTACACTGTCCGCTCGCCTCTGGCTAAATTCGGCGTCTCGAACGACCTGATATTGGACGTATTCCGAAATATCGACGATGACCATCAAGTGCCACTCAAGACCATTAAGGACGACATCAAGCTTAACCAAGACGTTTACCTCTCCCCCGATCCTTCAGAGGTCACCGGAAGACTATTGGTACGCGCAACAAAACGGATGATCCAAGGTTCTGGGCCCGATTTTGATAAGTTTCGAGGCTATATGTCTGGCCAGGATTTCACACCTTCAGACACTGTCGGATATACTGCCGCTGGAACTTTCCCCACAGAAGAGCAATGGGGAGTGATATCCGAAATCATGAATTCCTTCCACCCCAAACAACTCGAAGCTGCACAGGTGTTTTGCACATCGAAACACATGGTACAATTAGTACAGGGACCCCCAGGGACAGGCAAAACGTGGTGGACGGCCCAGATGATCAAGGTTTGCGCCGGTGCAAATATCCGTGTCCTGGCCACAGCGCCCTCCAATGCTGCGACGAACGCCTTGCTGGAACATCTCGTCCGCAACGACCAGAACGAAGGATATGGCGTCAGACCTCTGAGATACGCTGGAGAATTCGAAGAGGTCCAAGCGATGATAGCGCTGTATAGAGTATATCACTCGACGGTTGTCCCGGGTGTCGCCTTTGCCGATGTTGCTGATGACCATGACGCCTTTGACGATGACGCCTTTGACGATGACGCCTTTGACGATGACGCCCTTGACGATGACGCCCTTGACGATGACGCTCTTGACGAGGACGAAAACGATCAGGAAGGTGACTTGCTCCGTAGTCTTGCAACAAACGATCGCCAGCATCGCAGCAAACGGTTTGCCGGACTGCTAGATCGGTCAAGCTTACATTGCCAAATCCTGTACGAAGCTGGTATCCTCAAAGACGGCAATTATCAACCAGCTACCCACGATGCATCCGTCTGGGAAGAAGATCCTTATGAAGAGTTTCGGTGTTTATTCCTGGATCCCGATTCACCAATCTACGAGGCCGACTTGCCCGAACAGGAGGAAGAGGATTTTACTCAATATTACGAGGAAACATACGGTGAAGGAGCCGAGACTACCTTCCGGGCTGAGCGACCTAAAACCCCCCCTTACGACCAACTATCTCAAGTGTTACGAGGAAAGCACTTGCTATAGTCGCCAGTAAAGCTTCATGCATCGTCGCAACGTGTGTATCTTCTGGTGCCGACTTCATCGCAAAAAACTTCCATCCGCGAGTGGTTTTCATTGATGACCGGGACAGCGCGTATGGCTGAACTCTGCAACCCGGTCATAGCTGCCTTGGAACGGCGGGAGCTGGCACTAGCATGCCTTATTGCAGACACTGAGCGATCGCGGCCCATCTTTACTCACAAGCCTGGCAAAGTTGAAATTTTCGGCTATATCAATCCATTCGCAGATCAACTGAAGACGGGTCTTGTAGCACGACTCACGGGCGAGAACTATCCCCACATTATGCTGCGGGAGAAGTTCTATGTAAATAGCCAAGATTACGGAATCCTTTTAGCAAAGTTAAATCTTTGTCAATGAGCGAAATGAAAAGCTGCCGCATACTTTACTCTAGAACAAATACTTTAGATGTTCAATGCTTATCTGCGTTTGCCCTTCGCTCATAAATACCCATTCTATCATTACCGTCTGCTCGACGAGCTGCTATTCACAATTGCTTATGTTCTGCGTTGCTTGCCATGTGCGTTGCTCGAACTCTGCACTAAGAAACCTTTTGTGAGCAATGAGGGAAATAGTGCCTCTCACATGACTGCATTACCGCAAGCACCCTACTAATGTTTACTCCTCAATCCTATCCAAAGGTTCGCCTACGTCGTAGCTAAATCAGTCGTTCGGCCAATAATGATGATCGTGTCCGTAAATGCTGTATCATAGTCCGAAGCGTGAACCATATGAGCCTCGAGCCTTTAGCATGTGATTTGTCGAATCAAACCCCTATGGGATTGTGACTGAAGCAAATCTGAAGACTGAATCAACATACACCCCGATCATTAACCCCCACAAGAGAACATATCACGGACTACCATACTCTGGTGAAACACTTCCAACGGACGGTGAACTCTTTGTCCCAGGACTCCCTCCATGATCAGATAATGCGACTTCTTGAGTACAAAGAAGACCTTCAGGAGACGAACAACAGGAAAACTCCTCGCGATCCAATAACATCCTTTCAAAGAGGCGTTTGCACTCCTTGAACACGGCTTCAGCTGGCATTATGGAGGATTCGGGAGCCGAGAAAGCTCATTACATACGCTGCCGAAAAGTAGTGACATGAGATTGAAGACTTGATAATAGTATGGGGACGGCAACGCCGACTTTTCTCCGTTTCTTTACCCGGAACCTGGCTTTGTAGACTTCCCACACTGACATTGTAACTCAACAATGCCATCATATAGACTGCCTTTCTCCTCCGCATCCCCCTTCAAATGATTTGGCTCAAAGTTGTCGGCTCAAACGCTACTGCCTGGTCCCGAGAAAATGCGTTGCGCTCTCCATTCGATATCTTCTGCTACAAGTTTCTTCGGAGTTGTTAGCTTGTGAAGCATCAGCGAAGAGAAGTAGCCAAATCGCTGATGCTTTGGCAGATTTCTCTGCTTACAATACTCCTTTCGAACATCTCTCTCGTTCAAGGCTCGCTTGGCTGTAAAGCTGTGGATTGCCAGACCTTATAAGCTTCGCTGGTCTTCCTACTTCTTCCTGAGTTGAGAGCCATGTCGATTGACTAGATCGTCCCCCATTTTCAAAGCCATGTAGTTCCAGCTGGCGAAACTTTGGATGGCGTAGAGTAACCATGGTTGCTGATGGAACGTCGAGAGATGAAGATTGTAAAGGCCTCCATGGTCTTCACTCCCAGCTCCTCCATTTCTGGGTGTCTACAGCTTCCCGACATTGATATTGTAGACGAAGGTGAGAGAGTACGACTGTTTAAGACACAATGGCAGATGAAGACCGTAAAGGCTTCCATGGCCACTGCCCCTGAATTCCTATTCTTTCGGAAGTCGAGGTCGTCAGGCTCAAAGTGCGAAATAGTGACAGACGAGAATTCTGGGTGCTTCGTAGTCTCTGCTCCTAAATCCCTACCCTGCTGCGAGACTACCCTCTCGTAGTATCTGGTCCTCTGCAAAACGGTCGGGGATCGGTGGCCATTTCCTACCAGCGTCAAAAGGCAGTCCAGTCTCATCGTGCCCATGATAGCTTTGGTTTTGTGACGTATTGTAGCGACCTACGGCTCACGTAGGAGTCCTTCCCAAGCAGACAACCGCGAATGGGATCGGGACGTTCGATTGTTGTCGAAGGCATGCATCTTCTTCTCGTCCGCCTGGAAGAACGTGACGACGAGAGCGGCGACCACGATGGCGAGGTCGACGACGAGGTTTATGGACGACAGTGATGAAGAGTGCGAGCATGAAAACGACGGTGAAGACAGCCGCGATGACGACGGCAACTGTGTTTTATCTAAGGTGATATTGTGGCCTGGGGTACCACGGTAATGTGTAGTTCACGCAACACTCGACAGCTGCGACCCGACTTCGATGCAGAGTGCGTACCTCACGTGACATCACTAAAGACTAGTGCACAATCAGAGCTTCCATAAATGCTCGTCGTTGTTCTTACTCTTTCTGTTCTTCGCGCGAAGTTTCCTCCGTGGCCAAAAGACTTTTTTTTTTGCTCCTTGTTCCCGCCAGAAATGGCATAAAAATTCATCAGACTCGACTGTATCCATCAAACGTCGTCAAAGACATCACCAGACATTATTGAATGTGAGTGGCATGGTGCACATTCGTTACTTCCTCCGCCAATGACGCCTGGAGCGGGCTCCTACCTTCTTCGTTTGTTGTGATTAGGTAACCAATCTGATCTGCATCTCCTCCCCCAGAATCGACTTTCTCCCGACCTCCATCATCCCAGACCGCTTTTCAATCGTCAGACCATCCTACTCGAGAAGCAAGAGCTTCTTTGATTCTTCTCTTTCTCTCTTTTCGTCGAGCCATCCTTCTCTGAGCTGCTCTGGATCTTGTTTGGATGGAATGATCTCTGGCTTCGATTCTCCATCTTCTGCCAATGATGGAGAGTACGACGGGACAGCCAGTGGCAAACGAAGCACTGTAGGTCCTCTCCTTCACGATCCTTTGGCGAATGATGAAGCTGATCATTGTTTCAGTCCTTCAAACGCGGGAACAACCGACCTTGCAATCACTTCTCAGCCGCCCAGGAGGACAAGAGGAACTAGAACTCATGGCAAGCGAGACCTGTACCTAACCATTTATTTCAGGCCAAGCGGCGCCAGCAACCTTGGTCACCCTGCTTCACAAGTAGATCTTCACAAACGTCAGAATGATGACAACAGCGGTGACGGGAGAGAAAACAAGAAAGCTCGCCACGCCGAAATCCAGACCAAGTTGAATGATCATATGAAGGAGCTAGAGGAGCTGAAGGCCTCGCTTGCCCGTTCCGAGGAGAAGAAGAAGAAGGCCAAGGAGTCTCGCCACGCTGACTCCGAGTCTCTCACCCAAGACGTCACCGAAGTGAAATCTTTGAGGAAGGAGCTTCAAGAGATGAAGGCCATGCTTGCCCGTATCGAGGAGAAGGAGAGCAACAAGGAGCCTCGCCACACTGACTCCCTTCCACGTCCCAGGGCTGATGCCATTGCTCAAAGCACGAGCGATGAGTACAACACGATGACCACGACATCTCGTATTGCTGCCTCCAATGTTCAGCCTGAAGACCTTTTGTCAGACCCACTGAATGCAAAGGTCGATAGTCCTCGCCTGCTTCCATCGAGCGAAAACAATACCCGAGACAACAACCACGTCAAAGATACATCAGAGACGTCGCTTTGAACCACTGCTACATCTTCGACAAACGGTCAACAACGCTATAAGCCTGTCCTTCAGAATGATACGTCCAGGATCCAATAATTACAGACCAGCAAAAAAGTGAGAAGAAGCAAGCGTCATTCCATAGCGGATAGCGAAGACGAGTCTGAAGACGATGAGGGACATTGCCAGACGGATTCAGCCACTGATGAACCCAACGACAAGCTCAATCAGCCTCCAGATGCCGGTGTATCATGAGGCGAGTGTCACTTTTCCGAACAGGGTTGATGTGCATCGCTTATTCATGTATCTGAACGCTTGACAGCTTTATAATTCCTGCTCAATTACTCTCCATCGTCCTTTAAGCTCGCTATTCCCCATCCCAAACCCTGCGTCCCTGCTTGCCGAGAAAGCCCTGTACATGGATCATCACAAATCCCCAGCGATTTGGCACGGTCTTCGCGTCACGTACAGTGCCTTCAACCCAACTTGACGAAACTCAAAATACACATATTGCTTGTTGGAGTTGCATTACATAGGCGAATCGAAGACTTGTTTTGGGATTCAATGATTAAGCCAGTCTATGTCACACCGAGACAAGCGAGGCGATGTCGGGATCGACAGAATATTATGCCGGTCTGAGTGTATGAACCTTGACGCCCATCGAAGACACTTCGATATCAATGTATTGATATTTGATTCTGTCCCGGAGCGAAGTAAGTACAAGATAGGTACATTTCTCGGAACTATATATCTAAGTCGATACTGTCTGTCATCCGGCGTATATGAATCTTGAGCGAAGCAGCTCCTCTTTGTCTACTCTGCAAACAGCCCCAATCGATCGATTGCAAAGTCTGCGGAATTCAGATTGATTTCTCCGTAGAGTAAGGGCCCGCCGCAACGGCATTGGCAACTGAGTCCCGTTCACTGGCTTCTAAGCAGAACGTCGACTCCATGTCGATACCGACAAACACCTCCACGACCGCACAAGCTGCTATCACCAGGATGTCCGCAGATGGGTCCTGTGTGGATGAGCTTTGTGTCTGGACCATGATCGCAAACCTTGGAAAGCATCAGCAAATGGTCCTAATTGATTGATATGGCTCGACGTACCATTTTGCAGCATATCTCATGCCACCCACGACAGTCCACTGGCGCCACTCCAGTAAAAGCGCACTCAAGTTTGCGTAACGGGCATAGGCAGAAGAACCACCACAGTGGTTGGAATGACTCGACTGCGGTCACCGTCAGGGATCGCCAGAATTGTTTGGATATGGTTCGCCAGGCTGATCTCTTGGGCTATCGGGGCTGCCGGAACCCCCTCTAAAGCTGCTGCTGCCTCCATAAGAGATTTCGACAGTGACTCTCCCTTCCGCTATGTTGGTCCTGATGTGGTTGACATACTTATTCCAGCTGGACTCCTTTTCCCTGCGCGCGTTGATCTGTTTCGCATTGGGAATTCCCATCGAGTATTGGTGGAAGTAATAGATCTCCTCTGCTGGGATGATATACGTCCCAAAGAAGCTGGCAAATATCCCGATAGATTGACCAGGCTGCGAATTCAGGAGCCTCCCCTAGCTGGTGCACAGTATGGACGGCTTCGTGCAGCTTTGCAAGGCGTTTGAACCAATGCAGAAGGCCGGTATACGTGCGGGGGATCCATCGAGAAATACGTTGATCCCATTACCCCTGCTCCATACCACTTCAGATAGGGTTTGCAAACGAGCTGCTGATAAGCATGGACCAGGCGGTGTCGAGCGGGGACCACGTGGTGGGGAGGTAAGGTGAGGCGGTGGTGGAGATGAACGTTGTGGTAGTGAGTGGCAACCTCGTGATGGTGAGCGCGGACGAAAGAGGATCCGGCATGGAGAAGTCGTCACCAACAGCACCTTCTTGTCTGATCTTGAGGAATGGGAGCTGTTGGGTTATATATTTAGAGAGCTCGCTTGTCGAAGACGCTTCAAGACAGTCGAACTTAAGTTATGGATCGCGGTACCTCCAAAGTTCTTCGCTGTTGGTCCTGGGAAATAACATCCTCGGGCGCTCGATAATCGGAGAGAGCGCCGCTTTGCACAAATGCTATATAGAAGAACAAGTGTTCTGGGAGGCAGGAGTTTAACTAGGGTGATCTAAGAGTCAACACCTGTGAATGACACATGCAGCAGGGTTATGAGATTACACAACACATCTTTGGGAAAGCAGCCTTGCCACCGCACAGTCACTAGAGCAGGTGCGGAAGAAAAGAGCATTCATCATCAACGATGAATTGAGGAATCGATATGGTGGCGGATAACCACGGCACATAGTCACAACACCAGGTGATCGCATCACATTCATATACTAGATGAATGCAACATGATCACGCAGCAGACGAATGGATCACAGTCACAGCACCAGGTGAACGTGTCAAATCAAGATTGTTGCAGCGTGTGCACTCAAAGTGTTTTTCGACGTCAATTTACCGGACCTAGTGACTCAAAGCAGTGAAGACCGGCGAATTCAGACGGGGTGAAGATTTCATCTTTGACAATGAAGAAAGCTTCGCCACGGGATCAGCGCCAGCACTAGCGTCTTTCACATGTTATCTGTATCTCGCTCATGCCCTTCTTTCCATCCTTCTTCATGCACACAGCTATCGAACTTGACGCTACTATTGACGATCTGGTGCAGTCAGGCCCTGAGCCGTTACATGATGAATGGGCACTTTGACTAGAATCCGGCCCAGTGACAGCAAGTGTGAGCTCCGCAAGACTCCGTCCGCAGGATTCTCACCAGACGCAGAAAAAGCAACATCAACAGATTGTGTACATCCGGATAGCTGCCATCGCCGTTCCAAACGCCAAAAGGTCTCAAATCCCATGATGCCGATGTCAACGCAATTTACTTCATTTGCTACATGGCGGTGTCATCGTTTGACCTGCAACAGCCTGTGCTGTAGGTCAAGACATCCAAGTATAGCGGAGTCAAAACGAAGGTCAACCACCTGCAAATTGTCGTGGCTGGTATGCACTTTGTTGTCAAGAGGAATGAAACACCCTCCCACTCCGAGGTCCACGTAACTTCCTACGAAGTGCCAGGTGCTGAGAGCGTGCTGGCTCATAATGGTTCATTGGTCATTTGGATGATGACTGAAAGGCTTCGCGACCGAGGCTATCTTTTCAATCAATGAAGCCTTTATTGAACATCATTCCAAGCACGGCCCGTATCACCAGGCCTGCTGTCACGGTCCCACCACAATTCTCGTGCAGGTCGAGCCTCTGTGCAGCCACGTTTACCACGCGGGCGGCTTTATCATCTCCAGCACCGTGTCGACATGAACGCATTGAGCCTGTGATGCCGGTCACTGGAAGCCTCAGCGCTCAACTGATTTGGAAAGTTGAGCCAACAAGGTCCACTGGCATCCTGCTCGGATTCATTATATGAACTACTTCCTTAAATATATACTGGAACATGCGTCTCTAGGCCCTGGAAGCGCCCTGGCGCTCTACGGTTTGCCCGCTGTATGCTTCTGGGTCACGCCCGTCGTTCGGGGAGGGTTCTGTTTTCTCTATCGAGTCGGGTCAGCTGCAGGAAGACTCGGTTCAACATTAATCAACAAGACAAAAGGGAAGATCCTGTCGGAATCCAGCATCGAAGTACGCCATCTGAAACTGTCTCGCGCGGTTTTCGCGCATGACCTCCTCCCTTCTCAAGTGGAAGAACTTCTGGAGGCTGTCCATGCCATCCACAGGAAAGGTTGGATGCATCGAGACATCACACGCCAGAACTTCGTGTACTTCCTTCCTTAGCGACAAGGTGCCGTCCAATCATCCCTTTGAACCAAATTGTTACATCATTTCCCGCGACCTCTTCCACGAACAAGCCAGCAGCAGAGATTTCAGCCAGATGGAAAAACGTCGCCCTCTCCAACGGTGCGGTATCAACCTCAGATGCCGACTTCTAACGTTGGCTATGCCAGCAGGCTGCAAAACTCGATAAGAACAAAGCAAAATTAACATATCGATTGCTCGGCAAGGAATTTTCTTCGCTGCGGGAGCTCTGGAAGCTTACAAAAGCGTAGTGCTTATTAGCAGCGGGTTGTTCCCTTTCGGAGCGGGAGGGTAAAGTAATAAATCTTTACGGACGCGAGCAGGCTATTATTGCTGGAGTCTCTTTTATATTCCTCGAGAGTTTGTTCTGGGGTTCCTTTAAGGGACTTATATAATTTGAACGGAGAGAACGACGATTATGGTCGCGTCGTCGTCACCGAGATACGCGAGACCAAGTGGCCTGCTCCGGCCGTGGATGACTCTGACCCCTATTGGGTAGTTGGCCAACTGGACAATATTTAGACAACTCCGCGCAACATACCCGGGACCATGGGAACTAACCTGACTGCTGATGACCCCTACACTCGCGGGAGGTCTTGGAGTATTTTCTTGCGCTTCCTAAATGGGATTGATATCACTGGCGAGCATGAGGGAGGATTTCGAAGAGCGAATGTGAAAGAGAAGCTTTCGATCGTGACCGGCTCGGGAGGATAGAAGAGATATAGGAGGATAAGATACAGAAGCAAGCGGAGGTAGGGGTAAAACGCAGCAGTTGTAAATGCATGACCATTTCCTTCCCAATGAAGGGCCAAAGAGCGGCAGCAGGGTTCCCAGCAGCGCCAGCAGGCACCCTTGCCGGCGACGTTTCAGACGCCGGAGCCATGGCAGGCTAAGCAAGCTCCCACACCGCCTCGGCGGCGCGGTCATGCTGGCGGGTACGGGCTCACCGGGTACATGGGCCGGAATGCGGTATCGACACCGACGCCAGAGAATCAGGGTCTCTAGCATCTATTCCGCATGGCATCGCTGCGTTTCGTCTCGCCGGCCGGGAGGACAATTGGGAGGCCTCAAGTTGATTCGGGCTGGAGGTAACCCACCACACTCCTCCGGCCCTCCTTTAGTACTTGCACTCCTGGTGCCTTCTCGTGGCAAGTGGATCTATGGCCACGTATGGATCGATATGAGTGAGCAATGGTAGGCTTCCACCGAACGCCGATCTGACCAGATTTATCTGAGATACTGATAATCATCCTTGCAACTTTCAAGCCTTGCTTCTGGGGAACGGTCGACAGACCATGAGCCCTGGAGATGCATGGATCAATGGAATTCTGTAGGATGGCAATGGTGCAGCAGAGCTGAATCAGGAAGAAGTCGTTTGTTCCTCGCTCTTTAGATTATCAATACATAAATCTCGTAGCTTGCAATACGGAACCTCCAGCCAGGTGGTCGGGTTCTAAAGTCAGGATTCTGGGACTTCGCGAGCTGTTCCAGCATCAATACAGGACACAATTCTTCATCATTTTATCGTGCTCTTCGATGCGTGAGAAACCTCTCTTCCGATCCCTTTGTAAATTGTAACGACATTGACTACGCCTGTAAAATGCGCAAGCGCAGAACAAATCGAGCGATGCTTTACTGCTTGCTGCAGTCTTGCAATTGATTCTCACCGCTGATTTCGATTATTGCCATTATTTCATGATGAACTCCAAAGGATGCTCACTTTGATTGACAAGGTTCATGCGCAAATTGGAGGGTGGAAGCGGGAAGGAGGGCCTCGGCAGAACGTTTTTCCGATCTCCGTACATGAAGCTCAACGTCGCCTCCATCTATCGACGTCACCGGCAACATGGTGTCGGGATCCTTAATTAATTGTGATCAGGCGAATCAATTGCAATTCTCATTATTTGAATACGATTCTCTCGACTGAATGCATGAAATGACGCTGTCCATCATTCGGCAACGATCCATCGTGAAAGGAGCACCCTGTAAATATTGAATCTCCCCACTCTTCCCTTCAGACCTCTTTTTCTTCTGGTAGTCCGATTTGGTGCCAATGCCTCTAGCAAGGATCGTTTCTGTTTGTTGCTGATATTCGCAAGCATAAATTTGCGTCAGCAACAGTCCTGTTGCAGATGGTATGGCTCGACGTATTGATGTACAAAATCTGCTATGCTTTCCAGTACAGCTTGCTGGTGAGTCTTCTGTCAGAGTGCTTTTCCTCATGCTTTCATGATGCGCTTTCATGAAGCGCTTGAAGATATTGACGAACGAAATACAATTCTGATCCCTTCTCTTTTCTATCCCATCATTCTTGTCAGAGCTATACCATTCGCTAATCGTAAAGCGAAGTCTCTCACATCAGGCTTGTCAAGGCAATGTTTAGATGGACCCTTATCCCACTGATGGCAAACGGGGAGTAAAAGCAATAGTCTGATGTCTCTTGGCTCCTTGTGGATATCCCTGATCGCACATTAGATTGCCCAGGGTGGGCTGAACCCGACCTCTTTGCAATGGGGAGTATTTGGATGGCGCCGGGAGCCGAATCTTCTCAGCTCAGAGTATATTGCGCTCTAGTGCTGTCAGCTCGAGTGTCTTCTGGGAAATATTTGCGATGATGCAGCAACCGGTGCTCGATCCCTTTGGCCTCGACATCGACGCCGTGCCGAAAATGACATACTAGTCCCCGTGGGCATCTCTTGCCTTCGTACACGTGGGTACAAATCGGTCCAACATGTACGAGAGCTGTGTCGGGACCATGCGAACAGACCTGGCTAAAAGTCAACAGCTGAAAGGACCCACATTATGATGGCACATACCTCCTTACAGCAAAATTCATGCCAGCCACTACACTCTGCAGGTGGTTCACCTGTGAATGCGCAAGCGTGCTTATGAAGCACGCATGGGCAGAAGAACCACCTCAAAGGTTGGTAGCAGCCCTTCCAGCTCCACTCTCCATCCTCCAACTCCTCAGGGTCCGCTGGGAGCTCAGGGTCTGACAAATCCCGGTTCGGCATAGTAGGATCAAAGGCCGGCAGCGAGTTCCACATGGTCTGGAGCTCCTGCTTTTGATCATCACTGAGCCATGGACCCACGTGCCACGAGAAGGCATCAGGAGTCAAAGTACTGAAGGAGGGCCGAACGAGTGTAGTGAGGTCAGAGTGTTTGTGTGTGTGTGTCCGCTTTAGTACGACGCTGGTATTATCGTTCCCGCGTTGAACGACCTGATAACGTTAATCAGCGCGATTTAGATTGATTGAAAAGGAATATCTACCAGTTCCTTAAGCTCATCGACCTCTGCTGCATCCAAGAGTCTACACGTTTTACCAGGAATCTTTTCTCTGAGGCGTTCAAAGGAGCCCTCGTCAAGATATAGGTAAATACCCTATATTATTAGCCACCATGTTTGGCTGAACGTGATGAACGACTTACGGCAAAGAATGCAATCCGCCAGAACCTTTGCGTCCCGGTCCTCTTTGTGAGCAGATTAGGCGGTTCGTCTCCACACAATTTCCAGATCTGAATATTCCCTACACTAACGTTTGCAGGGCCATCTGTGAAAAGACGCGGGAGTTGGGATTCTAAACCCAGGACGATTCCCGTTATATCTATCTGCTGAGCTCCTGCTGGAACTCTCTCACCATCAGGTACGTACTCTTTGGGCAACGTATCACATGCACTGCCTCGCTGTTTTGGTTGCAATGCCTTACCTTCAGGCGCAGCTTCGCTTTCTATCATTCGTGTGATGCGATCGTGCAGGTACTTTTGAAACAGCGGAGTCATAGTCCGCTGGAAATCTCTTACGAGTTTGGGGTAGTCTTGGTCGTGTTTGCCGTATCTGTGAGTGCGACTCTCGTAGTTTTCAAGGTATGCTTCGAATGCCGGTAGCATAGCAGGCAATAATTCCTCCTGCGGAAAGCTATACTCAACGTCGCGAGGCGGATTATGTATATCGGCGTCTTTGCTGCCAGTGGGCTTGCTCCTGTTGGCCTCCTTTTCGTCATCGGAGCCATCTTGGGGCGCTTGAAGAGCCAGGAGCTGCCGACGGCTGTATCTTGACGTTGCCGGTGCTACAGAGGTGCTCCTCGGTTTGGATGTCTCTGCTCCTTCAGTCTTCGCGTCTGAGGTTTTTGGCTTTGTGCTTTTGGGCCCTGTGGTCTTTCGTTCTGTGGCATTTCTTTCTGAGGTCTTCAGTCTTGATCGCTTTGTGCTGCGACCCTCACCTTCGTCGCTGCTATCTGTGCGATGTTTACGCGCGCGACCCATGATCAATGATGAGCAGCGAGGTAGAAGCAGGGTGCAGGAATGTCGTGTTTCGATGGTATCCGTCCCTTGCTTGAGTGTCAAAGTCTTGATTCTCTGTCGAGGCTATCAACTGGCTTGTTTGGCAGGTTGTAGATATGCAGCTCACGACGTTAGTCACCTTTGTTGCAGTTGACGGTATTTTGTCCGCAGGTTGTTGCTCGTCGTTGAAGCAAAAGATATGATGCATTGATAGCAGGAGGGAAGCGGGGTTTGACCTGGGCAATGAAAACTCTGCGTGCAAGTGTTGACCGTTCCCACAGCTACTAGATATTTGCCGGGATTCCCCTCCGGCAGACCGACGTCATTCATAGGATGATTCTGGGAGGACGCAATGACTTGGTAGTAACCGCTCAAGCTCACCTTCGTCCTCGTCGCATTGCAATGGTCACGTATCTAGATAAAGAGAGCCACGTTAGAGGGGATTGTCTCTTGTAAGAGTCTCTTAGATTTTTTCCATCAAAGCGAGAGTATAAAAAATGCCTGCAGTACTATCTGCTTGAAGTGGCCGAGCACATAGGTGATGCGGTTCAAAACGAAGCCAGCAACCATTTGGACGAGTTGGCGCATTGCAGAAAATGGCATCAAGGATGACATGAAGGTTCCAGTGAGCAATACGTAACACAAGCAACTATTCAAACAGGTCTCACCAAACCTAGTACCAGCAGCCAAGAAGACTCTTTAGGTCTGATTTACTCTCCACAAGCATGATCTCTCGGCTAGCATGACCTCTCCACCAGCATAATCTCTCCACTAATATGATCACTCCGCAAGCATCACCGCTTTACCCTCACTCAAGTTCTTACCGACGACGTCGATCCGCAGCACATCCATCGATACCCTCTAGGTACGCCAGAGGGTGGAACGAGACAGTACTCAGTGACACCGAGGCGGCATGAATCAGGAAAAGCGTGAATCGATGTATGCAAGATCTCGTGAAGAGACCAAGAACGCAGGGGACGAGGCCTTGGTGGTACGGCAGTCGGGATCGCATGATATTGGGCAAGAGAGCATCAGGTCTCCATCACAACCACAGCAATCTTTCCTTCAGTTCAATCAGCAGAAAGTTCAGCAACAAGCATCTGAGCCGCTCCCGCGGGCCCACGCAACAGCAAGATTGAAACAAGAGACGGATTACAAACATGACAAGCTAAGCACCATGCGTCATCCCTCCGAACCCACCTACCTCACCTCTATGACTTGGCTCCACCTCATGTCGTTTGACTGTTCAGACGACCGCATCATTCAGCTGGGACATCAAGCGTTTGGAAAATCACCTCTCGCATACTGCTGGAGCAAGTCCGGGCCACTTGGCATTATTTCCATCTCGAACCCAAGCCGGCAAGGGAAGAGCATCGTTCTCGACAAAACTGCAGGACACGCCTCACGAGTCGACTTGTGGTTGCGTCGTCGCCTCAACTTCGCGGCTTTGGTCCGCTCTTCGGTCCTTCATTTCTTCTCGGCATCAAGATGACTTTATACGAAACGATAGCAGATGGAACGCACGCTTGTTGGGTAGTACTGTGGTGGTTGGCATCGCGTTTCTCTTCAGTGTAGGATGCCTTCGGTATAAGCTACCACATGGTTTGCAACACCTATACAATCTGTAAGGTCTCGTGGATTTGAAATGATAGTCTGAGCTGCTGGTCAACGTTATCCGGATATCTGGTGGCTGGATGGTGGATGGCTTCACCCAGCGAACGACCTTCTCGAGTAGTTGTCCTTCAGATACAAGATACTCCGAGAATTAGGAAACAATCGGCTGGTCGAGCAATGTATCCCTTTCGAAGTATGTAGATCATCAGATATTCAGTACATTGTAAGCACGGCGCCTTTGACTGGTCCTTCCTTCCAGTAAATGTCGCCTTGCGCAAAGCAGCAAGCCCGCGAAGAGGTCGTCAACTCTGGGTTCCGGTGCGAACATTGCAAACTTTACCACGAGCATTAACGAGTTCATAGATTCGATGTCAGACACTGAGGGCCGCGTTTGTCTACATGTTTTATTTCATGTCCGCCGCAAATGTAGGTGACTGCGAAGTGGGATCAATGCGCAGGCCTTGATGTCTCATCTCAGACCAGAGCACCTACGATTAGTGATCGAAAGAGGCCTGCGAGCATCAGACGAGTCTTCAAACATCGCGTCTGTGAGTGCAGTAGCAATAGTGCATACATTAATCTAGTGAGACAAAAGATATGGAAGGCTCACCACACTTTTGAATTTTACTGTTTATATTTTAAAATAACACCTACGTTTTCATTCAAGATCGGGTGGTGCAATGGTAGCACGCTAGAGCCTCCTCGTTCTCCTTGGTCAAGTTGGTTGTCAACCTTCCGCCTATTGGAGCAATACTCCATAGAAAGGCGCGACTGGGGCAATACCCCGGACTAGAAACCATCCAGGTCCAAGGCGAGATTCCTCTAAAGGTTGTCGGTTCGAGCCCGACTCCGATCAATTTTCTTTTTTTCTTTTTTTCTTCTTTTTTGCTAACTTGAAACTTGTCGGCCGCTCGGTCAACAGCCAAGGCCTAACTTGCGGATCTTATCATATCTGTTGCCACGACATCTCATCACTGATTCTGCAACAGTCTTCCTTGACCAGTCCAGCGATGACTCCGTTGCATTTTCTTCTCAGATTCCTTATGGCCAAGAAGGCTTGATCGTCGATCGAGAGAGAGCATCACGCCTCCATCAAGATTTGGACTCTCTCGTGTTCGCCCCCTCACATCGAATCTATTCCTGCGTGCTTGTGCAGCATTCAGCACCGCTCCATTATCCCCTTCAACTCATCCGACTCAAAGATCTCCAATCCTAAAAGGCTCTCCTTGTAGAGCCGATCTTAGCAAGGGTTCCCTCTACCTGACTGTCAGAATTCGCATTCATGACGATGCAGACCTCCGGAAGCAGAAGAGCTTCTCAATTGCATTTTGCGGTAGACTGCTGGGGGCAGACTACCTGCAGGCCGCCGCAACAGACATGTGAGCCAAGGTTACAGTAGACGCATTGAAACTGGATGATGCGTTTCCCGCTGGCTTGAGACTGACGCTGACGTCATGCACATTTACGCAGGATCAAATGCTACGGGACGGAAGGAAAAACCATAGGGAGACAAAGAGAAGGAACTCAAGTAATCAAAGACTCTCAGAAAAGTGGGAGGGCGGAAGACGCGGTGGATGTGAGTGAGTGACTGTGGATCGACATGCGGTCCCCTTGTCTGCATTGAAAGGACTGAGAACGATGATGGTAGGCTGAGAGTCACTCTCTTCTGACTTGGGTGGTTGTGAATGGCCGTGCAAGGTAGTCATCATTCTGTCTGGTACAAGAGTGGCGACATTTCACTGACTCAATCCGCTCACCATTGCTTGCTGTATGCCCACGCAGCAAGCATTATTATTTCATCTACTCTGCAAGATTTTGTGAAAAGCTTTCCCCAGTACGTCGAGGAGCCCCAGCCTCATTCCTCGCTCGGGATATCCGCAATTGCAATTCACGATGCTCACCAGCCCCTCGCAATGCCGACGGCGTGGTCCCCACCGAGCCCTGAGTACATGGCATCCCTCGTTTCCTGACATTCTAATTTGAAGCCATATCCTGCAAGAAGCCTCTTTCAATCACTCTGAATCTTGCGGTGATGGAATAGCCGATGCTCGATGCTTTTCGCCACCATAGCAACCCCATGTTGGAACCTGCAATTGCGTCCGAGACCACATGGCTTGCCATCGAAAGCGGGTCCGCAAACACTGCCAGTGTGGATGAACCTCGTCTCCGGACCGTGATTGCAGATCTGCACAGAATTAGGACACCACCTCATAGTAGTAGAAAGGATTTGACTCACCTCTTCCGTACACACGTCATGCCACCCACGGCAATTCACAGGCGCCTCGCCGGTAAAGGCGCAAGCGTGGCCAGCCAAGGCGCAGGGACAAATGAACCACCGCGCCGGTTGCAACATCTCGCTCCAGTCCCAAAGAGCCGGTCCCACCTGGCGCGGCGCGGCTGGTTTACATGGACGCGCGGGATTGTGGTTGGGCTTTGATGGGTCGAATATTGGCAAGGACGCCCAGAAGGCTTGCAGCTCCCTTCGCTCGATGATGTTCAGGTGCGGGCGGAGATGGAATGTGAATGCTCTCTGTCCGAGCGTGTTGAAGGAGGGGCGAAAGTCGCCTTTCTTCTCCTCGAAGGCTTCATCTTTGGATGAGATGAGTTTCACGGTGTCTTTGTTGCGGCGAGCGACCTGAAGTGGTTCAGCGAATCAGTATGGAAGTACTTCAACCGATCAAAACTCACTATGCTGGAGAGGTCAAGCATTTGCGGCTTGATCAGCTGGTATGGAATGCTGGGGGCGACTGTCTGAAGACACATAGCCGCTGTCTCGTCGACGTAGATGAAGATACCCTGATCATTTAGCGGGGAAGCTTTCGGCAGCAGGTCTGATATAATGTCCCTTACCGCGAAAAAGGCCACACGCCAATACTTGATGAAATGTTGCACTTCAGGCAACAGCATCGGCGTTGCAGGGTCATTCCAGATTTTTGACGCTTGGTATTTGTCTAGAAATGGCAGCTGGTCTAGTATCGCTGGCACTCCACCCTCAGAAACATCACACTGATCCATGAGAGGAGCCTTGACAAATCTGAGACCACTCTTGACTGCCTTCGAGAATTCGTCCAACTCTTGCTTCAATGTAAGGTGAGAGGCGCAGCTGTTCGTGCTTGACGCGGTGTTTAGTGTACCGATGTTTGTTGCAGGCGCAGAGTTAGCGGTGTCAAATGTACTTGGGCTTATTTCGGGCGCAAAATCCATGCTTGAGGAGGCAATGCTCGCCGGGGCTTGAGCTCGATCATTATTGGGGCTGTCGGTGTGGCTTTGATCGTCGTCTGAACTGCTGTCGATTACGAGTTGGTCGGGTGCGAATTGATTCCAGGGCGCGAACGAAGCATATTCTTGCTTGATTGTGGGTTCTTGACGGATAGTCTCAGGAGCAGCCGGATCTATAGGATTCATCATCTTATCGCAGTCGTGTTGTTGTGTTTGGTCTGCTACGTTCCAGACCAATCAATATTGACCCTTGAGAAAGGGAATGAATGCAAAATTCACCTCAGTGGGAGACCTTACACTGCTCAGACCAGCGTTCTGCGGTGTGATCGGGCAGCTTAGCGAACGACTAGTATGACGATGTCGCGAAGAGGGAAGATACAAATGGCTGCTAGCTAATGCTAAGGAAGGATCGCCCAAAGGCAGATGTTCAGTGGAGAAAGGTTTTGTGGAAGGAAGAGAAGAATGAGGTTACAAGGAAAGAAGAGAAGATCTGCCTCTGATCAACCTTGATAGATTGAGTGTCGCCTCACGACCAGCTTTGCCATGGTGTCGAAGGACCAACTACCCCTCTCAACACCAACGGCACAAACGCCACTCTGTTGACACATGCTTTGCCGGTTGGCCGCCCGCCTTGCTTAAGTCCGGAGGAAGCAGCCGGCTTTGCTTCATGCTTGGACGAGGCTCTCGAAATTGGGATGCAGCGGTGTCTCGTGAAATATTTTCATGAGCAAAGTCACCATTCATGCATTGAAACTGATCCATTACAAGCTTGATGCACTTCTCTTGCATGTGCTTACGGTTCAGAAATTATCGATAACGTCTTGCGGACGAAGATGTCATACTCACATGGATTCCGCGGTCATCCCTATTGGTATATAGTTCAGAATCGACCCCGACCTCGCTGTCGCCGTCATCCTGCAGAATTAACTCCGAAAGCCGCCTCATCCCTGCTCCTGTTCTATGCTTGCAGCTTCATGAGGCTACTCCCGAGGACCGTATGATCCCATTTTATATCCCGCTGACCAGATGAGGTCCATTAAAACCTGCATCCGCCAATGACGTATCACCCCTTTCAACGACCCTAAACAGCGAATATTGGTCAATCAACTTGAAGCATGTGAAGATCGAGGTAAGTTTGCGACCAATTACCAGCTACCAGATTGTCCCTTCATACGTTTCGTGGTGTTCCAGCCGTCGTGATGCGCAAGTGCCGTGCCCACTGTATCACCGTCGTTCACAAGGCCGCCACTCATGGTCCGTGCTTGATCATCGGAGAGAGTCCTGCAAAGAACCTCTATCTGTATTCTGAGCTGACGCACGCGAAGAATATCCCACTTATTGAAACCACCCTAAGCAGCGAATTTCTTACGAATTGGTCCAAAGCATGCGAAGATCAAAGAGGATCTGCCATAATCACCAGCCGCCGCCAAATTGTCCGGCCATATCTTACGTAGCGTTCCGATCGTTGTTGAATGGCAGCGTATAATACGGCGCCGTGCCCGCTGTACCATCATTGGCCCAAGACCGCCACTCATGAGCGTCGCTTGGTCGTTCGTCTAAGTGCTTTCAAAGGAATTGTCTCGGAAGCAGAAATCTCCGGTGGCGTTGTCGGGAGCAGCTTGCTCGTTGTCGGCAGCGGCTTACTCGTTCTCACCCACCTGCTGCTCTCTCTCACCTGCCAGCTGCTTGGTGCTTAAACCTTTCTGGTCTTCCTTTGCGTACGTGCTTTGGAACAGATATCTTGACCGTGGTTTGGGAAAGGACATATAGACGAGATATATCCGACTTCCTTACAGTCGTAACTAGCAAACATGAAAAATTAGCATTATAACACTCCCAAGGCATGGATGAAAGTGGTGGCAACGCCTCAAGGGTCCACTGACCATGTCCTTACGTGCTTTTCGCTCTTGCAGTCCTCCACCTTATGGCCGGTCTCGAGGGATTTAGGGTACTTGTGCAACGGACAGTCGGGCTCTTCGTAGCCAATCTTATGGCACTTGTCGCACCAAGGTTTTGGGCATTCGTCTCCGTAATAGCCGCACCCGAAACATCGTTTGCATTTTGTCAAGGGCGTTGCAACTTCCAGGTCCTGACAATCAGCCGCCTTGTGGCCTTCTTGACCGTATCAGTGGCAGATTTTGTAATTCAGCAAGATTCTGACAATCTCGTCCGCTGTTTCAAAGTCCGTAGTGACAATCCGTCGACTTGTGCCCTTCTTCACCGCACCAAGCCTGATCCATGGGATTGTATATTTAGTTGTATAGTGTCATATAACAGCATCCACCATGACCACGATTTGCACCATCTATGACTTCGTTAAATATGGGTATTTCGTCAGGCCTCTGTTAACCTTGGGGTTGTTGTTGAACGCATGAGGTGGAAATATCATGCGTTCATGGATTGATGATTGACTGAGAAAAATGCAACAAGTGCAGAGTTCCGGGTGCCAAGCCTCACTAGCCGATTTGAGGAGCACACACGAATGGCTATGCCTATTCAGGCCTAGAGCGACGGGTGACACGGAAAATGAGACTGAGCTCATGAATGTCGTTGGAGATAGCAGGCCGTAGTTGTCTGCGGCACTGTATGTCAAATGATGGAGTGACGGCTCGAATGGACAGACGACCTGATTATAGCCTTCACCATCATCATGGCCCTCTCCCTTGTCAAACTGACGTACGCGTCGTGCCCCCCCGCATCCCACATTGCCCCATCGTGTCGTACATGAACAATGAATGCCCCGAGGCAACCAGCTCAACGAACTCCGCCCACCTCTGTACTCCCTTAATTCCCCATAACTCCTCTTCCCCTCTTCCCACCTTTTTCGACATCATTCCCCACATGTCCCCAACATTCGAATCCCCTTAACCAACCCACCATGTCCGCCCGAATTTTCAACCCCACTCAGCAACCCGACCCTCCCTACCCCACCAACCCCACCTCACCCCCCCCACCGCCTCACTCACCCACACCATCCCCATCTCCACCCACCACAACTCCCCCACCTCTATCCCAAATCCACCAGCACCTCGCCGCCGACCCTGAGAACGGCGACACGTGGTGTTTCAACCAAATCGACGCCGTCCTTCGCGGGGGAGAACCGGCGTGAGTATCTCGCTCTCTCCCCATTCCAATCCTCTGTGCGCTGGGTCTTGCATACAACTAATCATCACCCCCGCAGACCCAAGAAGGTCCAATGGATTTTACAGGTCTTCTCCACACTTCGCCAGAATCTCGTGGACAGAGTGAGGGAAGTGGAGAAGGAGGGGCGGGAGCTGGAGGTTGAGGGCGCGGTGTTGAGGGGGTGTGATGGGGAAGGGGAGGTGGAGGAGAAGGAGGGTGAAGGGTTGGGGAGGGAGATGGCAGAGAAGGTTGAGGTTGCGGGGGAATCGCAGAGGGTGGGGTGATTGGTCATTTGAGGGGGTTTTGTGGAGGGACCCGGTGGGGAATACCAGGGCGCGGCGAAGGGGGTTGTGCAGCATGAGGGCACATGGGTGCCAGAGGATTCTGTGGCGCTTTGGCATAGAAATGGAATGACAAGCTCAACATATCTTTTCTCCCTGTATGCTGGCGTGATCTCATTGTTGACTCGTTGCGTACAGCTTTTTGGATTAGACGGCTACCTACCACTAGCCACGCCTCGCTCGAACCCAGTATTACCTCGTCAATATCCCAAAAAACATATCCTCATCCCATCCGAAGCCAGTCAGATGGATATGCCAGGACAGGCTTTGCCACCACACGCCCACCCCATTCGCACTCGCCAGTCCTTCAGGCCAAAGCTCACTATTATAAGCATTGCGAATAGTCTGCAAAGAACGCCATATCAGCAAATGCCCTCCATAGCCCCGCACGGTCAGGCTTCCATGGGAGCCCCGAGCGCATGGGAGTGCGTTTGACTTACATTGATTCTGCACTTGGCAGGTCGTCCCACTCTCGCAGCTTGTCGGTCCCGACCACGCTGAACCACCGCATTGGAAGAATTTACCAGCAGTCCCACCGCTAGCGCCAGAGCCAGTAACACTCTGGCCCACCGGGTTGGAAGTGCCTCCAGAGCTCGGAGTGCCTGAACCCGATGCTAGCGTACCGGAAGTGGTCCCAGTGACCGTCTTAGGGTCAGGAGTGACGGAGGTGGAGTCACTGGACCCCGTTTCCGTGTTGTTATTACCCGAACCTGTGCCAGTCTGCTGCAAAGTGCTGCTGAGATCTCCGCTTTGAGGAAGAGTGGCGAGGTTGAATTTCTGGGGGGAGCCGGCTTTTTTGGCTGCAACTTTCGAGACAGTTTGATCAGCTCCACCGGTACCTGCACCACTGGCCGCGTCAGGAGTGTTGGAGGTACCGCTGCCAGCTGCAGGCGATGACGTGGTTGGAGTTGAGCCGCTGCCGGAGCTGTCTGGAGCGCCACCAACAAAGGACCTGGACGTTTGAAATGATGGTAAGTGATACGCTCCAAGATACAGGGTCAGATTACGTGGACGGAGAGTTCTGGGAAGACGAACCAGGTGATACCGACTACTCCAACGGCAGAATTATCGGTGAGCGCATTCCAAGCGCCCGTCGTCAGATCTATACAAGAGAAGCCAATCAGCTGAAAGTTCCGTCGGTCAGGTGATGCAAATGATGTGAATGACTCGACACTGGAGCATCCAAGTATTCGACCCGGGGTCGCAGACAGTGAAATTCGTGGAGGGTTGAATTCACATACCAATGTGAGTATGGTCGCACTCCGGACAAGTATCTTGCACAGTAGCCGTGATCGTTTTGCCCTTTGACGATCCTTGGATTATGCTGCCTTGAAGACCATTACCGTTGTTGGTGATGGTGATTTGCTTCCCACAAGCGGCGAGATTGGGGGATATGCCTGTTTGCCAGTCGCCGTTGAGCGCTACGGCAATTGCATCTATATCGAATATCAAGGCTCAGTAAAATGCATATACATGATGGGTTCGAAGATTCTTAAAGCCTACCGGCAGCAAGAGGAGCGCCGCAGCTGCTTTTCGAGCTACCCGTGAAAGTTGTGGCCTCGCCATCGAACCTGAAAGGAAGATATCATTAGCAGGGAACTTTCGGGCTCGTCTGGTCCGAAGGGGGCCTCTGATGAAAGCTTACGGGCCACTGCCACCCTGCCGGGCCTCAAGAACATCCCGGGCAACCAGCGGCAACACGGCTGCAAATGCTGGCGAGGCGAGTAGGAAGCCAAGCGTTGGGGCGTTGAAGAACATGACCGCGTTATTGGATGGAGAATGCAAGAAGCACCTGCAGATAGTACCTGCTATCTGGGAACGAAATGAACGAGGGGAATGATAGAGCCTGCTCTCTTGAAGATGTATTAAACAAAATAACCTGCATGATTCTTGCAGGAGGACACCGCCCTCTTTAAGGACGAAGCAGGGACATCGCGAGCTTCGAACTGATGGTGTCGCATTGGACTCAAGGCATACAGGCGTTTCACAAATTCCTGCCGTCTCTGGCTAATGCTTGTAAGTGGAGCTCAGGGCGGCTGGAGGAGGAATTGAAGCATCCCCACCACCTTGGCGAGAGTGCGAAATTTTTCGCGTTGACCCGTGCTACGAGGTTGAAGATTCCCCACTTCTTTCATGGGGTTTCTGTGTCAGATATCGTATGATGCCGAGTGGCGCTAGCGTTTCAATGTGATCTATCCCGAAACATACACGGCTGATGGACGTACAATACCGTGGATGCTTCAAAAAGTTTTCAATGCTGAGCTGTTATGGTCGTTAGAATATCCGCCTTGATAGATAGCATCCATCTCGAAATCACGCAATGCATGACTTCAACGGTTCAGCCAGCCCTCCGCGAACGTGGATGGTGGCAGCAACACGCGCCTTTCCAAGGGGGAAAGGGGGGGGGCAGCGGCTTTCTTGAAAATTTCAAATTCATAACTGCGACCGTGTATAAGCTCAACTGTGAGATCCAATGAAATTTCCTTGATTTGTGCGCAAAATGCGCCTATATAGGCCGTCTCTACTCTCAAGGGTATGAGCGTTACAGCTTTGGGGGTCTGAGAAGAGCCCCTCGAGCGTGTCGCCAAACGTAAAACACTGGAGGGCTTCGGGTAGTAGGCTCGGGCCGTTTTGGCCCCAAATCACGATGCCGATACCCGGGGCCGAGGGCGCCAAGCCAAAGACCTCCTCCAGCGGTGACCTTTACGGACACACGGGGGTGGAGCCCTGATTGAGATACCCTTATTAATGTCTTGATAGTGCGGGCAAGATAGCTAGCAATGGATGTGAAACTCTGCTATGCTCATTAGTGATCTCCATCATTCCTTCAACATAAACGCCACTGATCTTGCGGCACTGGATGCAGCTCATGGTCTGGCCACATCATAGAAGCATTATGTACAGCCCGAGAGTTCATGCCGTTTCCCTCTTATTTACAGTCATTATAGTTCGATGATGGCAGTACTGATGCTCGATGCTTTTCACGGTGACGGCAATCCCATGGACGAATTTGCAAAATCCGTCACGACAGGGTTTGCCGTGCCAAAAGTACCCACAGACGGAGCCTACGTGAATAAGATCCGTCTCTGGTCCGTGCTGGCAAATCTTGACCAACGTCAGAGCCCTTAGAATAGCCAAAGGAAGGTAGAACGTACTTACATGCTTCGTACACACCTTCGTCCATGCTATACATCTGGCTGCTCCAATTCCAGTGTATTTGCATTCGTGTCTAAGAGCGCAGGGGCAAATGAACCACCTGATGGGCTGTAGACACCTACTCCAGTCATATCTCTCACCGTCCAGATGCCGCGGGCGTGCCGGTCTGTCAGGACGTGTAGGGTCCGCGTTTGGCATGTCTGGATTGAACGGTGCAATCTGGTTCCAGTATATCATGAGGCTCCTCTCTTGTTCCTCCGTCAAGTGTATGGACAGCTGCTGTACAAATGCCCTAACACTGAATGTAGGGATGGACGGTAATCTCCAGGGAACTCTGATGCCGGCGGGAAGCTGAGTATAAAAATCAAGCTTAACCAGACCATTTGTGTAATAGACGATCTGTGTATCTTGTTAGCTCAGAATTTAGAGAACGAGGTCCCTGCTTACAAGATGAGGTATATTGAGAACTTCGCGAAAAGTCAATTGACGGCAAATCCTCCTAGCAATTGGCGCCAGCGACTCTTCTAGGCGCCGGTACGAGTCATTATCCACGTACAGGTAGACCCCCTAGGAATGTCAGCAGTGAAGACCAATTCGCGGAGACTCATACCAAGAAGAACGCAATGTTCCAGCTCGGTTGCACCACTCTGTACTCCTTATCAAACTTGGGGATGGCAAGCAACTCTATCCCAGAAGCTTCTCCCATCGGCTCAAAATCTGGAAGTTGATCCACGATGCTCAATGCTGAAGACTTCGGGTCCATCCTGGAGGCTATCAGGACTGAATGGTCGATCTGGTACCCTCTCTCAAACCCGCTCCTCCCACGATCCAAGCGCGGTACGTCAGCATTGCGTTGAGGGCTGTCGCGATCATTTGATGTAGCCAGAGAATCCGCCTGGCTCGATTCGGAGGCGACCCTGTCTTGCGAAGATGAGAGAGGAAGGCTAGATGGTACCGCCGCAGCTTCCGCGGCGAACGCCTGGATCGGAGGACGCACAATCTCTGCCTGTTCGGGTCTCACGGGCAAGAGAGGCAGGACTCGAGCAACGGGAAATGTTTTCAAGACCACAACCCTGAATCCAACCAGGCAACGCTGACCGCCAGTTGGAGCCGCCGAGCGAGCAACAGCAGGAGCAACAGCGGATGTCTTTAAGACTACAACCCGGAATCCGACCAGACAATGGCGACCGCCGCTTGGAGCCGCCATTTTGATCTGGTCTTCGCGGCGAGACATTGCTGAGTTCTGATCGCCCATAGTATCGCCGTTCCCTGCTACGTTGCCATTCTCTGGTACCAGGTCTGCGTTCGTTTCGTTTAGGTCAACTGTATTCCTCGACCGGTTCTGGTAGCCTGCTTCTGGCATTGGCAGGAATAGTTCTGGATCAAAAACACCGGCATACCCTCGACGGCGTTTTCGAGCTCGACCAGTCTCATAGTGATCATCTTCGGCCTTTCGTTTCATACCGTGATCCATTGTAGACGATGATGCAGCTGTGAAAACAAAGGTATCAGAAGGTCTGGGAGCTGTTTTCATTGTGCAGGTCAAAAAAAAACGGGGTTCTGGAGTGTTATTGCGGAGCCCCAATTTGTTGAGCGAGGGTGGCGGAGCAACCGAGTTGCGATGTGTTGATGAATGGTCTGACGCAACAACATGACGCTGCCAAGACATGGTGATAACATATGATTCTCAACGCCACCATTTTTGGCAGGGTCCGAATGAAAAGACCTCTGCAGCCTGATGACACCGATGCCACCTCTCCTTCAGAGATGCTAGCAACGTCACTCTTATCGGATTTTGAGAAAGGAAAAAAAGAAAAAAAGAAAGTGCCCCACGAGAGAATCGAACTCTCAACTCTTGCTTCTGTCGATTTGAGTTATATACGATCCATATGAGTTAAAGCGTTGCAAGCGTGATAACCACTTCACCAGTGGGGCCTGTGGTCTAACTTCCTATTCTTCATAAATATATAGACTAAATCATTTTCATTAGTCACCAGCTGCCGCACGACCAGAAAAAGGCACCAGCAACGCTTCTGTTCGATCTAGTCATTGAAACCTTGCTTAAAAGGGCTGCTCTTGATCTCACTAGATATGCAAGTCACTAGGCCACGCTGCTGAACGTTCTTGTCATGCTCCGTTTATTGCAGGCGCCATTCTTGCGCTCTCAAACAGACGCTGGTATCCAAGTCAGTACAGGCTGACCAGATATCGAATGCTAACCAACAAGAGTGATCCCTTCAGAGAAGGTATGGCTGCCATTGCATACTATACATCATCAGTCGCTCATCGACAATTTTGCAATTGCCAGGGACGATTGCATGTACGCACAAAATACGGTTGAGACCACGAATCTATATTGTATCTACATCAATTGACCGAAAATGCATCTCCCTATCTTTACTCTCCAATGCCTTACTCCCTATGTCAAGATGCGATGAGATATGCCCTACTAGACAAACCACCTCTTCACCTTCTTCACGCCCCTCACCCCTCCCTCATACACCTTCACCGCATCGCAAGACTTCCAAGTCTCCGTGCTCCACAAGCCACACATCCAATCAGCATCGCGCAGCATCGCATTCATCTGATCCTCCAGCAACCAGATCGTTGCTTCCTGTGCCTTTGCGTCGTACTTCAACGTACTCACCATGACCAGCCCTTCATCTCTGAATTTATAAGCGTCCTCGGCTTCAATGGGCGCCATCTTCGGACCCCAGCTTCCGTCGAGCAAGCCTCGCAAATCACAGTACGCAAAGACTTCATCGTCATCAAGGCATTCCCAGAGAGAGATTTTGTGGAAGACGAGAATCCACCCTTGACGATCGAACGCCATTGGGGGAAGGCCGCGTTTCGATCGAGGGACTGTGACGGTGTATTCGTGGACAGTGCTGGGGGGTGGTAGATCTTTCGTCATGACTGCGAATGGTAAAAGGGGCTCAAAGATGAGCGTCAAGGCTGTTATCTCTGGTATGAACGGTGCCACGGATATTTTCTTAACGGGGTTGTCCTTCTTCGTCTCGGCAATTGTCAGAGGGCTAGTCTTCGGGGGACGAGCTGAAGTGGCGACATTGTTCGATAGAATGCAGTCAAGGAAGTCGGATAGCCAGTGGGATGGGTAGCCTATGTGCTGGAGATGTATGAGCATTCGGAAGATCACAGTAGTGTTCAGAGGTGAGAGAATCAGCTCATGAAACGCGACACCATCGCGATTGACGGGGAGAGTGATTTTAAAAAACAAGGCAAACAGCCATTTCATCAAGGCTGCTCTAGGCAGCAGAGAGGAGAACGGCAGGGGCCCTTTTCCAGTGTGACCCCAACGATAATAGTCTCCCAAAGGGAAAGCCCATTTCATGGGATCTGGAAGAAAGTCCATATCTTGGTCGATTATGGCCATTCGAGTGAGTTTTGCGAGAGTGTTTGCATCTGGCGCTAAAAGATACTCGTTATGGAAGCCGTGAATGGTACGCCACGATCCCAAATTTCGAAGACATGTTGACGTCGCGCAGGAGCTCGGCGTAAGCTTCGTCAGAGGCATTGCGTACAATGTTGTAGCGAGCGGCCCTCCGACATAGTCCCTTAAATCAATCAGCCTCTGAGTTACTGGAGATTGTCATTCCTTCTATCTTACGGTATATTAGTCATGTGGACCCTGTTGTACAATCTCGGGAAGCCCTTTGGCCGGTCAGTCAAGCTGTAACGTATTTGTTCCAGTGCCTCAGTCATGTCTCCAAGAAGACATTCGATTGTAAGTCTCCCGTGGAGCTCTTTGATCGCCTTTGCCGCTTCTAAGAAGAAAGGGCTTAAGAAGTCGAAGAGTCTGTCTGATCGAGCAGGAATCCTGATCTTCAGATCGGCCCCACCAACCAGATGGTCAATTGCGTGGTACGGATTGAATTGCAAAGTGCCGTCTGTGCTACCACGACAATCCCGATGCCATTCCAAGTCTAGTAGTGTAGGGTTTACTCTCCAATGCGTTGCGATATATTTTCTGGCCTTACCGCCGTGCTTGCCCACAGGAGTACCATTCAGTAAAGTTGCGAGCTCAGGCTCAAATTCTGCTGTGCATTTGGTAGGCGGCCAATGTGCCCCTGTGCCCAAGAAGCTTTGAATTTCCTCCCGACACCTCGGGTCTATTTCTCCCGTCCTCAGTGATTCTTTTGCCCCTTCAATGCCAGTCGTCTGGTTGTTGTGGGACCTGACCCAATCAATAGCTTCCGCGGTGGTACAAAGACTATCGACTTCACCCTGCCAGGATTCAAGACATTGGATCAGTGCGAGTTTGCAATTGGTGCCTAGTTTAACCTCTGCAGGGAGCTCGTCGTTACTCTTCAATGCGTTGATGACCCGAGTGATGGCCGCCTGCAAACATTCGTATACATAGGACGGCATTACAACTCCAATGTAAACAAAGAATAGCGCGGTCTGAAGCTGAGCCTTTACGCCATCGTCAGTGGCTTCCCCGAGCCTGGCAAGAAGGTCTAAAATTATTAGGTTCCGAGAAAGGGCTCCAGCTTTGATATCGTTGATCGTGAAATGATAGCGCCGCTGATCTGTCGCCTGGTCTTCTTTTTCAAATGCTCTGATCGATATCCAAGTATTATACATGTGACGTGCATCCCCGATTCCCGCGAAGAGGAAGGAGAGAGGCTCGCTAGGATCTTTTGGTATCATAGGGCGCTCTATCTGGGCTTCGGCTTTATCATGTCCTATCACATAATATTCGTGGCCTGCCACGAGCGAAGCCGTGTATCGCGGTAGTTGTGTTACGACTTGGGACCTAGCTCTTGATTTATCCAAAAGAGCGACGAGTTCCATGTGAGAGCATACGGAGCTTAGCAAGAATCTGTCCTGGTTGGTAACTTGGATCAGCTCTTGGGCCCCTCGAACCCAGTCCTTCGTCTGAAGTATCGATCTTATCAGGCGCAATATCAGCTTAGTTTTGAGTTGATCATCAATTGTTGGAAGCTGAAGCGTCTTCCCTATCGTATCGATGCTCTCCGGGTAGCGTCCCATCTCGTAGTATGAAGCAGACAGGTTCGCCAGTGGCTTTGGCTCTTGTGGATCTAGGGAAGCGGCTTTCGTGTAGTGGGTGGCCGCTGCAAAGATCAATGTTAGCCAATGCATCCAGAGGTCTTGCGGGAAAGCTGACCTGCTTCAAGCTGACCCTGACGGTAGCAGGTATTGCCTTTCTGTCTCCTTGTTTCCGCCGCTTGTACCTCCATTGCCAGAAACCAGAGGGTTTAATCTATCAGATGTATAAATTCCAGCTGATGATGTGACTAAAAAATAAGTGGAACGATTGTGGCCGGACAACACTTTCTGTTCTCCATTAACAGCAATTTTGAGGTCCATCCAAGAACTGGATTCTAGTGCAACCAGGTTCCTAGACCTCACGCTGGAAGAGCGTTCTCCGAGCTACACATTGCTATCCCTACACTCACGCACAGGATCTTTCAACTTGGACACCAAGCAGCATGGGAACGTATAAACAAGCCAATGAAGGCTGAGTTCGGCCAAACTTCGGATATACGTTATCGCCGCGCTATCAGCCACCTCTAGCTTATTCTGGGCAAGCGCGAAAAGCCCTCAAGCGTCTATAATATTATTAGGTTGCTGGTGCAACCTTCCACCTCAATGACTATCTTGTACGTGATGAAAAACTCTATAGTACATCATTTGCGAACCTAGGCTCTTGCGCTCGACAGAGAGTGAGTGGTGATGACGCTCTAAAAAGGAATGCAAAACACGAGTCCTAGAAACCGGATATGGGTATATCGCCTTGCCGTCAACACGAGTCCCCTTCTATCGTACACTCATCATCCCAAATTCCAACTCTGCCACTGGTGTCAAAAATGCACCAGAGCCTGACGCAGGCGCATCAAGATTATTACCATGGCTTCAATTCCACGCGCATCGCTCTCTCCCTATCTACTGCCGGATTCCTGGATAGTAGCGTCATGTACTCTTGCATCCACTGTCGTTGACTCCATGGCACAGAATGAACCTGGGATACCTTTGAGATTGAAGCCATTGTCATGGCCATCCCTGCAAGCAATTCCATCGTTGGAGCCGCGGCGCGTGGTGCTGCGCCAGGTGGATGAGGATAGTCCGCAAAATTGGCAGTCTCCTTAGCGTTGACACAGAATGGTATGCTGGCGCAAAAGTCGTCAACGAGTCCCAGGAGAATCTCTCGAGCCTTCTGCGCATGTCCAGCGAAGAAGGCCTGATTGCCGAATTCCCAGGCCTGAGGACTCGCTTGAATATAAGTGCCGGTCTTCTGAATGATGTTGAGCAAGAGGATGCGACATGTACGCCAAGTATTTGTCGTCCGTGCGAGCGGCAGACTATGGTAGATATCGATCCGGCTTGGATAGACATCCTCAGACGCCGCTGATGTGTTGAGCGAAAGCGCAAGGGAAGTCTCAGGGGATCGGTAAACGTCGCCATCGATCCACCCAGTGAGCCTAGCTTCGGCGGTCATTGCATCGTCAAAGAGGGAGAGGGCTTCGGCAGCACTTTCATCCTGCGGTGCAACGGCGGTGAAGAGATCCTGCTCTCGGATCAAGAGATCTGTAAGGACGGAGGCATCCTGTGACAACGTGCAATCGCCGTTGTAGAGTGCGTCCTCTGGGTTCAAACACTGTCTATTCGGGACTGGCATGATCATGTTCCAATTGAGCGAAAGCCTCGATATCATCACGTGGCAATGAATCTGGTGGATCTGTCAGATATGACCGACCCATCCCTTAGTTGTTGCCTACCGTGTGAGCGCGAATGTGCTGCAGTATCATCTGGGACTCTGGACCTCGGAACAGTCCCGGTGGCTGCATTTTGATGATTGCCATCACACCTGAAGTATGAGCAAACATGCTGCTGGGGCGTAGACTCAGGAAGTCGACAACCTGTCCAGAACATCAGAATCTGAGCTCTGTACCATGATCAGTCCACGTACCTCGAAAACTTCGAGCTGGCAGAGAGCTAGCAGGAAGGAAGTCTCAACGGCAGCAGAAGTATCCCCTATGGAGGTCTTCACTAGCCCAACAACCTCATTGTACACCTCAAGAGCCATTGTACGGGTGTGAGCCTGCGGGCGATAGGTGTCAAGGGCATTCAACGCGACCGCTAGTGTCGCCTTTGCGAGCAACGAAGTGGGTTCGAGGGCAAAGTAGTGGTCCTGCGCAAGTCTCAAGAAATAATTTCCACGCAAGCAGGGGATCAAGCGATCGAAGTAGAGCGAGAGAGCGCGCTGCTGCGTATCTTCTCTTACATCAGAGAAAGGTGAATGGGGCTCCTCGATCGGTACAGTCGGGTTCGTAGATTTGGATCTCCTGGCATGCCCGGCCTCCTTGCCACGACGGGGTGCTCCGTAGCCAGGACAATGAAGGCCGCTCTTAGTACATCTCTGACATTCTGGTTTTGCTTCGTCACACTAAAAGCAGACGCTACTCAGCGAAGAAGCGCAAATCCATCACAGGAAGATTACCTTGACCTTCCGCGCCCGACACTGTCCACACCCACCGCTTCGTCCTTTGTTGACCATTTTAGATGATACTTCAAACCTAGATTAGTCGAAAGTGCTATGAGATTCTCTTAAAAATAGGCGAGCCAAGGTTTGTATGGAGAGAAATAGAATGGTCGCGCTCCACGGCATTCTTATAGCTTCCCATTCGAGGCAGTCATCCAGCAGGCGCGACTGAGACTCATGCTTTCTTTTTTCCAAAGACTTGGTCCACAGCAATTGCAGCTTCGCAACAATCCGCACATTTCGGAAAACGACCCTCGATGTGACTCAGGTACTGCAAATGAATGGGCATGAAACGATGAACAAGGTGACCACAAAAGACGGGAATCCAGAGCTGTGAGTGATTGTCTGCGAAACTTAACCCAATCACGACCCGGGCTTTGTCCGTCAGCAACAACGTGCGTTCGAAAAGCCGAGAGCATTATTTGCATGTGAGACGTTCGAATCGCAATCAGGCAACAATGCTGAAGCAGCGATGGTTCTTTAAAAAGCGTCATAGTATAGCACAGCCCTTGATACACATCAGAGCCAACAACGCTGGCGCAAGAATGCAGACGTCCAACCATAGGAGGCAGGCTTTGCGAGTTTCACGAATGCGAGTTTCACGAAACGAGAGTGCGGCTGGTATTTTCAGCAACCAAGGCTCATCAGATACTGCTTGATATCTAGAACGAAGTCGATTTCCCAGAAGTCGGTCTATCCAGAAAGAATGACTGGATACAGAATTCGCGGGATATCTCCTTCATTCGGCCACGGCCGATCTCGCTAATCAACGAAGTTCACGTCTATACGAAGGTCCTCCTTCGAAGAAGGGTAGGCCCGGCTGGGGTCCCTTTTCAAGCAGGTACATGTGAATGTCGTGCCACATGACGTGGGACCACGGGTATGCAGCATGTGGGCTGCGGGCCTCCATAGGGGTTTTCAAGAATTCCCGGCTGTAGGGGTCGCAGGGGTCGCAGCAGTCGCACAAGCAGTTCAGCCCGGCGCCAAGGTCCGAGTATTTGTCAAGAGGTTCCTGAGTCAATGGCTGAGCTGCATTGCCAAAGGCTTCTTATTGGACTTCCCTCGCGTCTACGCCGCACGCGGGGCGCCGGCCCCTTGCAATCCGGTGTGCCGTGGGCAGAGATCGATGCCCTTATCACCATGGTGATTGGATCTTCGTGATGATCGGAAGGCTGTATATACGGCGTATACGATGCGCGTGTGCGTCTGTCAGGCGTCAGGGACGGGCGTTATACGACCGGCGTGAATCAGAGCTTCTTGCCTGTGATTGAGGAGACTGTGCCCTTCAGAAGTAGCCGCAATGACAACAAGCCATGATCCATTTTTAGAGAAGCTTGATTCCTTGCTTCCGAGACTACGGGATTACACACGAGGTGCTCACATCAGCGGAGATATTACTTGCAGTCGTTTGGGTATCTGACGTGCAGCGAATTACCGCCCTTTAATGCATGTCACCCGCACGCATGTGGCGCTTGAGATCAACCTCTGCAACGCTACAAGGCGCATACACACACATAGCCCTTTAGTGGCCCAGCAGATCTGACTCAGGGGTTGGTTCTGGCCGCAGGTCAGAGCTTTTCAGATCTCCTCGCTAGCGTATACCGCTTTGGGAACTGGGAAGTGAGTCCTGTCCACAGAGACAAGGTACTTTCGTATTCGGGCGACGTATACGTTCTTCTTTCTTGAATCGACCAGATTTCCATCACTTTGCGAAAAGTGCAGCTTGTCCACTGGATACCAGTAGCTGAGGCCATCTGCAATGTTCTGTCACAGGTGATTAAGAAGATGACAAGCTGTCGCTCAGAGGTTCTTCTACGCACTCCTTTGCCCCGCGATGGCGCCTGACTATTTCCTATTTCTCCTAGCTTCCTTGTCACTTTTCGAKGTACAGTACAGAATTTCCAAAAACAGTCGAACCAAGCACGATGAAACATGTGTCCCGTCTTTGGTCTTACGGATTTGGATACTTCTCAGGAGGTCTTCAATGCGTCCCTCTACCGCTTTCTAGTCGTCTCAACAATTACCGGCTTGCCTTCTGTACCTCCCGCGCCTACCAAGGTCATATTCGCTCCACTACCATATGCCAGCGTCCCTGTACCAGCAGGCGAAGCCCACCAGCGTCCTGTGGCAAATATTTGCATAGTCGAGCTCTCCTGCACTGCCTTCTCGTACCGAAACTCGCACCCCATGACCTTAGTCCTCCTCCCCCATCTGGTCCGCCAGTCATCCAGGCCTGCCACGATGGTCACTAGATTCTCGTAAGTAAGCATCCTCTCCCCCCCTTGATCCACAGAGAAGTTGATCACAAAACCACCTTGTTGGCGGGAAAGGTCAAGGTGGACCAGCGTTCCAGTGGGGCCACCGTGAGTGCTCGCCTCTGTGACGACTCGTTCGCGAAGCTTGCGGACGAAGAAGACAAGGGATGACGGAGACCCTAGGGGCGGATTGGAGTAGTGTTCAAAGTATTGATGAATATAGCGACCAATAGTCATAAGATACGGATCTGGCGGGGAATCAGTCGGCGAAACGGTGAAGGACTGGGGCGTGGATGTAGGAAAGACGAGGGGTGAAGGAGGCGAAGGTGGCTGTCGTTGGACCGGAGGAGGGATGGAGGATGTCAGGCTGATGGATGTCAGAAGGAGTAAGCCCAGGTAGGTCCATGATGGTCTGCTGCTTTGTCCCATCTTTATTCTGCCTATTTCCACATGATGAAAGTCCATCAACAAGAGACATTTGGCTGCTTGAAACAAACACACACGAAGAAATCAAAGTATCGCGTGATCGGGTACGACAGAGACGTCATGGATATTATGCGCGCCCATCTCCAAGGCACCACCCCACGGATATGCATGGCGATCGCATTTGAAACCTTATCGATCCAACGATACCTGTCAACGTGAGACAAGGGTCCTGTCGCGTCTCCCTACATTTTATACCTCACGATCGAAGACCCTGGTTACTCCCACGCCAGGTGTGGAGCAACTCCCGTGCATATAACATCGGATCTTGCATTCCAAAAAAAGCACAATGAGGAGGTTATCCAAAAGAAGCAGAGATGATCCCGTCTTTTGACCCGTCTTCTCCAAACATCCTGGCCATAGACTGTGAAGAACTTGCCACACTAGGGCAACCGCTGACAGTCACAAATGGCTTTACAATTGTCCCTCGCTCCGTCCTCAGATTCTTCTCCCCACCTCCAGTCTTCGAACCCTTGAAAACATAGCCACCGTAGCCGGCAACGAGACCGCTGTTGCGATCGTCTGCGGGACAGAAACCTCACTTGCATCCTAATGCAGCAGAGCCACCCCATTTGCCTCTTCAAACCTCAACCTTGCCTCATAAATCTATTACCCTTCCCGGACTTCAACACCTGCCAGTCCCTTGATCTAATGAACGTTACCATTAGCAGAAAATATCACCCAATCAATTTCACCCCGACCAATCCCTTACACTGGGAATGTGACTGAAAATAGTAGCCGATGAAACATCATTCGCCCCATTGAGTCTTCTGGCAAATCCCACCATCCACCATCGTTTCGGGAAGGCTTCGTCATCTATAGGACCAGGCCGTCGCTCAACCCCCCCTGCAAATCAGGCATTCCATCTCTTTGCTAAGATCCGTTGCCTCCACACTAAAATGTTCTAAAATGGTGAAGATGAAACGGCTTGAACGGGTCGCCGCAAGCGCGCTAGCGTACTCCCGTAGATTAGCCGAGACGACCTTCTTTTCTTCTGGCCAATTCGCCGTTACAATTTCCGGAGCATACTCGTGTGATAATCAGCCATTGATTGCCTTGTGTTTTCGTAAGTGCTACTGGAGACAAATTTGCGCTCTGAAATATTTCGTTTCTACTTTGGTTTCGCTTGATTGTCCCCACGCGCGTCTATCGGATGCTGCATGTTTCTCATCGGCTGTTTCGCTTGATATTTGCGTAACCTGTCTGATTAGCATCGGCCATGTTGAGCCTTTTCGCCTTTTGAGCCTCCGTTATTGCAAGTCTGTCACAACAAGATGACTGAGAATGCGCCACTCTATCTGGGGTTCGACCTGTCAACGCAGCAGCTCAAAGCTGTTGCGGTGACTTCGGATCTTAAAGTAGCTGCTACCGCTGTGTTTGACTTCGACCGAGATGCCCGAGGATTCGATATCCAAAAGGGGGTCATGACTAATGAAGCCGAACATGAAGTCTTCGCGCCTGTGGCCATGTGGCTGCAAGCAATCGACTCTGTGCTGGCTCAACTAAAGAAAACTGGCGTTGACTTGGGTCGCATTAAAGGCATCAGTGGCGCAGGCATGCAGCACGGAAGCATCTATTGGAGCCAACATGCCACTCAGAGATTGAGCGAGCTGGATCACAAAAAGACCCTTCAGGACCAATTGATTGATGCTTTTGCATGGCCGCATAGTCCAAATTGGCAGGATGCTAGTACACAAACTCAATGTGATTTATTCGACAAAGCCCTCGGCGATGAGGAGACGCTCGCTAAGATTACAGGCAGTAAAGCTCACCATGTAAGACCGAACTATCCAGGCCTAATCGTTGGACCCTCTTTAACGTACTTCAGCGTTTCACCGGTCCACAAATCCTACGCTTTCGAACAAAACACCCGGACGCCTATGCAAAAACATCGCGCATATCCCTCGTATCATCGTTCCTGGCTTCCATCTTCCTTGGCAAAGTCGCCCCCATCGACATCTCCGATGCATGTGGCATGAATCTGTGGGACATCAAAGCCGGCAAATACCATGAGGGTCTTCTCGCCTTGACCGCTGGTGATGACCCAACCAAGATATCCGATCTCAGGGCGAAGCTTGGTAATGTACCAGAAAGCGGCGGTGACGCTTTTGGCAATGTGAGCCAGTACATCGTCCGGAGATATGGCTTCAACTCTGAATGCAAAATAATTCCTTTCACGGGCGACAACCCATCCACCATTCTCGCTCTCCCGCTACGACCTTTAGATGCGATGGTCTCGTTGGGGACATCTACCACTTTTCTCATGTCCACGCCTTACTACAAAACTGATCCTTCGGTGCATTTTATGAATCACCCCACCACACCAGGTCTTTACATGTTCATGTTGTGCTACAAGAATGGTGAGTCGTTCGGCTCCCTCAACAGTCGCCCAAGCCGTTTCTGTTTTATCGGTCGTCCGCTCCTCACCTCCTCTCCTCCTCAGCCAAACACCGTCTCCCCCTTCACTCTCTCATCAAAGAAATCCTCTCTAACAAACAAACCACCCTTCCCCAGGCGGCCTCGCGCGCGAACAAGTGCGCGATTCACTCCCTCCTCCCCAAGACTCGTCCAGCGACCCTTGGTCCCAATTCAATCACCTCGCCACCACCCACCCGCCCCTCAACGCCGCTTCGCCTTCCGAGCCCCTGAAGCTGGGGTTATACTTCCCGCGCCCCGAGATCGTGCCCAACGTCTCAGCAGGGACCTATCGCTACACAATGTCCCCTTACAGCTCGGATCCATTCCCCTTATCGCCTTCGCAAGCACCCATGTATCCCGGGTGGGATCTCCCCGACGATGACGCGCGCGCGATACTGGAGAGCCAGTTGCTGTCCCTGCGGCTGCGGTCGCGGAATATCGTCGCGCCTCCTGAGCCGAATCCGGATGGGTCGCCGGCGCAGCCTAGGTGAGAAAGCCTGCCATTCCCCAAGGCTCGGCATTTAAAGCGAATACTTGGAGGCATACTATGGTCATCATTAATATGTGAACAGGCGTATCTACCTCGTCGGCGGCGGGTCGTATAATCCTGCCATTGCCAAGCTCGCTGGTGAAGTGTTGGGAGGCTTGGAGGGAGTCTATCGACTTGATGTCGGCGGCAATGCGTGTGCGCTGGGTGAGTTGGACCTTCCACCCCCCCTATTCCCTCAAGGTCTTGGCAAAATTTCCATCCTTCTCGCTTTATGCCTTCTGTCCAATCCCCCTACTGACGCTCCTACCCGCAAACCAGGCAGCGCATACAAAGCCGCCTGGGCATGCGAAAGGACCGGAAAGGAGACCTTCGAGGAATACGTCGCCAAGCGATGGAGGGAAGAAGATTTCGCGCAGAAGGTGAGCGACGGGTACGATGCCGATGTGTGGGCGAGGTATGAGGATGGGGTGCAAGGGTTACAGATGGTGGAGACAGATGTGCTTGAGCGGGAGGGGAGGGCCAAGGAGGTGGGGAGGGCGTGATCTGGAACGCAGTGGGGTGGAATGATTGGCGATATATGTCAATCTCGATGACTCCGAGGTGGAGTAAAGGAAGGGAGGGCGACGAAATCTGTCCGGGTTGACCCCATCACCCAACTCCCCCATCCATGGAATCCCGACTATCAATCATCAGAAAGAGGGTACCAGTCCCTTCAGCCCTCCCGTCAAAACACCAAAAGCCCACCCCATCCCGTCTCCACTCCTTTCTTTATTAGCCCTTGCAACCTCAGGAGTATCAACAATGCATGGTTTCTATTCCGCCCATCTCCACTCCCTTCCGAAAAGTCAACCCCCCCCACCTCCCCT
>MSTJ01000074.1:0-75596 GCA_001956345.1 Ramalina peruviana
CTGATGGAGAGAAAGAATACCCTAACGCACCATGCCCCCCGCCATCCAGACCCCCCGTTCCCCTCCCCCACACCCCCCCATCTAGTACCGCAGCCTGTGCGCGCACGCCCACGATCGCGCCACTCCCCGGAACGAGGACGTGTGGGTGGGTAAGTGCCGCATCGCATCTGCACGCGTACGGCGGAGATTCGAACACGTATGATCGGAGGCTGGCGCTGCACCCGGCGTGCGGGGATCTAGTGGTTAGGGGGTGATGGATGATTTGATTGGGGGAGGGGCGGGTGGTTGAAGAAAGATCGAGGGAAGGAAGGGATTGGGAAGGCTGGATAGGGGGACAGGGACGGGAGATGGGAGATGAGAGGGTTACTTGAATCGACTTCTTAGGCTGTGGAAGTGGGGTGCTGCGATGGGTCGAGGAGGGAGAGAGGTTTGTGGGAGATGATGGAAGGGGGTTTTGGGAAGGGCGGATTTGCTTGGGTCGGTGAGGGGGATGAGAATGTTGACAATGGAGCAAATGATATCGTTCGGGCTGGGGTGATGGGTGTTGTTTTAATTTATCTTTGATGGTTTAGGATTATGATTTAAGTAATATGGGGAGGTCTATATGAAGATGTCGTGGATATCGTGAGTGGGCAACTCCCGCCAATGGGTTGATGACTCTTTTCGCTTGGAACGCAATGCAATGTATCCCAACATCACAACAGGCTACTGGTCCGCCTCTTGCTCAACCGATCATACATCTCCGCCACAGGACTCCCCTCCATCCGCATCTCCTCATAGCCGCCCTCGCTGCCCCGACCCCTTCCATTATTGGTTGTTGAGCCATCCATGATCGACCCCTCGTCTTCCTCACTCTCCCCGACATCCTTACTCTTTCGGTTATTCCTCCGTCTCCTCACTTCGCCTTCGCCGGGTACATCCAAACTCCTCACGAAGAAATGATCCCTTCGTCTGTCCAAGTCGATGTGCCAACTACTCAGGAACTGATCTCCCTCGGGCCCGCCACCGCATGCGCCCTCGAGTGCCTTGCTGGGCGGGGATCCCAGCGACAGAGCGAAGAGGTTCTGGGGCTCGATGTAGTCCGTCATCAGGCCATGATGGCCAAAGACGAAGTAGGCGAGGCAAAAGGCGTTGGTGAGGAAGACGGCCACCAGGATGATGTAGAAGGCGCCCTGCCATCTCAACGTGCCGCCTGAGGAATACTCCTGGGAGCGCACGGTGGCGTTGAAGGCCTGGAACTCGGTCTGATTCCTCTTCCAGGTCTCGCCGTTGATGTCGAGTTGGTCAGTGTAGTTCCAGTAGTGAATGAGTGGGCTATCGATCCCGGCAAGGATGACGGTACAGCCGGCTTCAACGGCGAGAGCCTCGGCGATCGAAGGGCGAGCAGGGTCCAGCTGTCGATCGAGGGGCATCATCTGAGTGAGGAGGCGGGCATTGGAGGCGTTGTCAGCGGAGAGGCCGGCGCCTAGGGAGACAGTGATCCCCCATTGGTTGGCAACAGTGGTCCAGTTGACATTGGTGACGCCTGAGGTGGCATCCGGGCGGGAGTGGGTGTAGGCCATTTGGTCGTGCGCATCTTCACAGGTTGTGCTGAGGGCGGAGCCGGAGAAGGAGGAGTGAAAGGTCGTGCTGCAGTTGGGTGACATGGCGGAACGGAGAGAGCAGATCATATTCATCTTCTTGTCAGGGGGATCACCAACTGCGGAATAATTGGATGTAGCGAGTACGTATAGGGAGTCCGACTCTTCGTCCGTGTTGTTATACACGGTGTTGAAAGGTGCCGGGATGATGGGGAAGACAGGGGCACGACGTCCATAGCGTTCTCCCCAACCGAAGAGATCATCGACGACGGTCTTGTTGAACCAGCTGGGGCGACGTGGGATGTCATAGCCACCGGGATAAAGGCTGTGATTAAATGTGTGAGTTCCCGGCCAAGAGGATACGATCAACGGTTGGAGCTCTTCCTCGGTCAATGAGGCGCAGAGAACGTTGATGGTCGGTGACGGTACGGAAGCATGGACATAATACTCGCCCAAACCCTAAGATATTGTCAGTCCAAGCCAATCAAGGGCAACGGGGGATGGCCTACGTCTAGTTCTTGAGGCTGCAGTATCCCATTGACCGGATGTTTGGCGGCGTTGAAAACCGAAGTGAGTGGCATTGCCAGTGTGACATTGTTGACCACCCTGTCAAATTCATTCGAAACATCCCCCATCTTATTGATCTCGACCCAGCTCCCCGTTATTGTTGTGTTGTCATAGAGCATGCCAACAGGAGGTGGTCGCTTCGACTGCTCGGTGGTCCCGTTTCCGGTCTTGATAATGACATCCCAATTGGTGAGGAATTGGGCATAGTTGTGATAAGCTTGGCCGGAGTGTTCGATCTCGACGCAGGTGGGTCCATAATTCCAATTGTCATTGTCATTGTTCATTGGGGTCTTGCAATTGGCGATCTGCTGTGATTCGTTGGCGAAGATGGTCTTGACTTCTCCGTGCAATACCCTGAGCTTGCTGCTGCCGAACTTGAGCTTGGGAGCGACCAAAGCATCCGAGGCGGTCGTATAGAACATGGCCATGAGGGCTGCCGTCAGTGAGATGGCACCCAAAAAGGTGAGACCGGCATATCGGACAGACTCCCAATGTGTGATCATCGTCCCTGGCTGCTGAACCCAAGCACGCATCGCCATTTCCGCAATTGTGATGCCTTTGGAATTCGTCACAATGGCCCGGTGGCTCAGAACCTGGCCGAGAAAGCTGACAAAGACGGTGACGAATGAGAGTTCAATGGTTTTGGCAAATGCGGCGCAGAGCAGGGAAGCGGTTGAGGGTGTGAGGGGGCCGTTATCCATGATGTGCCTTCCGTAGTGCGGCTTGGTGACGGCCAGACCAAGCCAGATGGCCGAAAAGATGGTGGAGTAGACGGAGAGGGAGATGATGGTGATGTACAGCCAATTGGCCCGGCCTTGGAAGAAGTCGTGCTTCGTCTTGCAGAGAGGTTCGTCCGGGTGCAGAGTCTGGCCAATGGTGATGCTTGTGGCCGAGGTGGATGCTCTGGGCCTGGCCAGGTTCTGGGTATCGTCCTCTTCGGTGTATGAGCGGTACAAGGAAGGCTCAGAGCCCCGGCGGTATGTAATGTCCTGCTCTTCTGAATCTAGCGAGGCTGATCGGGAATGTCGGCCAAGTCTCATGGATCTTGCAGAGTCGGGCGACAGGAGCGAATTCGGACTCGGCTTGTGTACGACCGTTGCGCCAAAAGACAATCGCCGTTCTCGTTCCTCCCCATCGTCGGGGAATTGAATGCGCAGCCCGTGCACGGAGTCGTCCTCATCTTCTTTCTGGGGCTGCTGCGGCGATGCGCCCTTGTATGAGGTATCTTGGTCTTGAAAGTCGTCAATTGGGGTGTAGCCAGCTCCATGGTGGACGGAGGAAATGATGGAAGGGATGTAGGAGGAGATGGTGCTGGGCGACTGAACCGGAGGTTCCACGACTTCAGGAGAAATTGCTGGATGAGGAGGAGAGGGAGGGGATTGAGCGTGATCGGCCATGTTCGGGGTTGATTGGGGAGGAATGAAGCTGATTTGCTATTACTGATGGGGGGGAATTCGTTAGCATGGCACTCTTTCCATGGGGGTTTTGCAACTTACTACTCAAGACATTAGTAAAGAAGATGTAAAGTGCGGACAGGTGCAATAAGTAGGGCGCGATGGAGCAGATGACAAGAAGAGAAGGAAGAGGAGATCCAAGAGCAGGTGTATCATTTAATGAGGCTCAATTGGTCAAAGCCTAGACTTCCATGTCACTGAAGAGAGTCATGAACCATTCAGCCTTTCCATTCATTCTCGTCCGATTCGGAAACCTGCAGATCGCGCGAAGAGCTGGAGCGGGGCCATAAGAGAAGTGTTCGAGGTGGCTCATGAAGCAGTGCAACAGATGGCTGAGGCCAAATAGATGAAGGAGGAAGTGCCATCCTTCATTCGGATATGTGAATCCAACACCAGAGTCCACTTTATTCCAGATTCGCTAAAGTCGCGCATCCATCAGAGTGATCAAGCTTTCGATCCGTCCGAATTTGTCAATCATTCATTTGCTTGTTTCTCGGGTCCATCTACTCGTGGCTGGCCGCTTGCCCAAGCTGGGGTCTAGACGTCCTTAGCCGGTCGCCGGTGGCCGTGCATCCCGTGTGTCGACCGGAGGTTTTATCTGTGTAGTACTAGTATCAGACTGCTCGTTGGTAGAACACAGACTAGTAGTAAATCTTTGAAGTATTTTTGTATCACAAGGCTGTGCTGTGCCTTCAATTTAAGGCTCCCACTGCGCGCTTTCTTCAGGCTCGAGTGGCCAAATCCCACGCTGACTGCGTGGCAGCCACGCTTCTCCATTCTGCAGGGCTGTCATGATCAATCTCACATCATCAACAACGCAATCACCTGACCTGATAGGCTTAACACGATGAGATTCGTCGATATATATATCTGCAAATGAAGGAGCCATCGTATTCCAGCTGGGACTTGGGAGGATTCTGGGTGAAGAATTTAATGAGATCTCGGATAAACCACGCGGAGCTGCGGAGCTTGTCATCTCCGAGGCCGGCCGAGCTAATGCCATGTTGGCTTTAGCGCTCTTCTATCTGAAACAAGCAAACAGACAGGCAAAGACATCAAGCCAACTGCAATCAATGCCACCATTCCAACATCGTGACAGTCTATGCGCACCTTCTACATGTGAGCTTGAGCAGAAGCCAGAGTCGCCAACACAACCGTTGTTCTATGCCCAACCCCGTTTAGAAACACTCAGAAGCACTGTGCAAAAGCTCCCACCTAAGCCTTTCCGCCCAATCCAACAACATAGACCAGGAGAATGCACCACCAGGATGTCCTCATGATAAGGCCGATAGTATACTCGATGTTCGCCCTTACACTTCTCCAAGCCCTGATAGTACTTGCTGCCTATTGACTTTCTCCTCTGCATCCATCGCCATTTTCTCAAACCTCTCCACCACCTTTCTCATCGCCGTTGTTCCTCTTCTTGGCATTGGTTGGTGTAATAGCAGTTCATCTTGGTCGAATTGCACATCTTTCATGTAGCCTTCTTTCTCGCGCCTTGCAGAGCGGACCAGCGGTGGCGAGTTGGACGGCGGATCGTGTGGAGCTCTCCGTTCGAGGACCGCAAGGGTTTGTGAGATTGCCTGCGCATGGTCTGGCGATAGGAAGGGGCCGCTGTGGTACTCTGGTAATCTTACTTTTGGCTTGTGAGTTCGCTGTGATGGCGTAATGGATCTTGCAGTTAGCGGTGAGGGCTGAGGTATACGTGATGGGCCTAAAATCGCGTGGCGCACCACCGGCGGCGAGTTGAGTGGTGGATTGGATGGAGCTCTCCGTTCAAGGGCAGCGAGGGTTCGCGAGATTGCCTGCGCACGATTGGGTGAGAAGTAACGGCCGCTGCGGTACTCCGGTAATCGTACTCGCGGCTTGTGGGCCCGCTTTGGTGGTGTAATGGACCTTGCAGGTAGAGGCGAGGGCTGAGGTATACGTGATGGGCCTAAAGTCGCCGTCGATTTGAGATCACCAGGGGCTACCTTTCTGATCACGGTCGCAGGGCGCGATGGATCCTCTGCAGGCTCTGAATTCCTGATGAAGCCAGCTTTGAGGGCATCAGGCAGGGAATGCTGTGACTGCTGTAGCTGGCGATTGGCGGCGTGCGGCTTCTGTTTCAGTGAGTCTGGTGAGGGCTGTCGAGGCTGATTTTGCATGCGCAATGGAAGGTTCGTCTTGTCTTTGAGCACAGTCGGAGAGCGCCCCTCATTTCCCTTGGAGGCATTATGCTTGGTGGGCAATCTTGCAGCATCTCTCTGCACCTCGAATTTCGGCTTCCTCTTCAGTCTGCTTAGGTTGCGGCTCAAAGAATTGGTTGAAGAGGGTGTATGGATGTTGACTTCTCGTACAAGTCCAGTCGCCTTAAAAGCCTGCACAGCAGTATGAGGGGTCGCAGTAGTACTGTGTCCTGTATTCTTCTTGCTGTGGCTCGAAAAATTGATTCTGCTCACTAGACACCTGCTATTGAAAGATCGTGCAGATGCTGATGTGGTGTTGAAATTGATCTTGCCGAGGAGCAGGCCTGCGTCAAACTCTCGGGCAGTACTTGGCTCCTCGAGAAATGCCAGTGACGGTTCGCTCCGTGTATTCAACGAATCTTCTGGCAGCGCGTTCAGGCCGGGTCCAGCCTCCGGGTCTGATTCCAGGATCTCGGTTTCGGCTTCTGACGACGATGCGTCATTTGATGTCTTTTGCTGCTGAAAGGCATTGCCCCAACCCTCTCGTCTCAGCGCCTCGACACTCTTTTGGAACAGCGGCGAGGCCACATCTGGCTCGAAATCACCGCTAGAGGCGGAGGGTGTCGTCTCCGCAATTGGCTGGTCGTACTCGAGCGGAATAGGGGAAACTCTCTCCAGGCGTGGCCCTCGCTGAGGCGACGATAGGTAAAGATACTCGCCATTCCACCGCTCTCGAGACTTCTTTGGTGACGGCGTGGATTGCCATGATGCGAGTGCAGAAGCTGCCGAAAGAAGGCCAGGGTTCTCAAGATCCTTGTTTCTGCTTAGGTCCAAACCTTTTGATGCGGTGAGGGATGAAGCCGACGATCCTCCGGAGCGTCGTTCAGCCCCGGGAACAGCTGTCGATTCAAAGGGGTCGTCAACATCGTACGGGCGGAGTGGTGCAGGTCTGGGTGGCCGATGAGAAATTCCGGCCATGTGCAATTGGAAGAGCCCCAGATGACGGTATACTTGACGCTGTTGTCGCAGAATTCGGATCCGTCTTGGTATGAAAATGGAAGAAAGCCACTGTCGTTTGGGTAGTGAGCAGCTGAGGGAGAAAGGCAAGACATGTTGGCTGTTGGAACTTGACTCATTGTCGTGAAGTCGTCTCGACACAGTGCTGCGTATGGTGTCAAGATTTCCAAGTCTTTGACACAATGTGCGGTCTGTCTGGGGTGTTGAGAATCTAAAGCTTGATTGAAGTGCATGATACTTCACAGATCATCGCAAGTGACAGTCAGCTGTAACACGCTGAAAGTTGCATGATAGGAACGTAGTCAAGGAGAGTACTGGCAGGTACCAAGGTTGATACCACGGAAGCAGTTTCTGTGCAGACAGCAGCAATCGAATGGGCGTAAGAAATCTTTGCTATTGTTTTGTGCAAGTATATCATATCAAAGTTGTCCAAAGCCATGTTTCTATGCTATGTTTGATGTTGCGCAGTATGATATGTGAAGCCATTCAGAAAGCCGAGCTATGCCGAAAGCGGGCTGGTGGCTTCAAGGGGCTTGCAAATGCAAGGGGTCACATCCGCGATAATCGCGCCGTCGAGGCGTCTGGCAGCGTCAATTGAGACCCCGGACCTCATGCCATCACGGCCCCAGTGCAATTGAAGTGCAAAAGTCTTTTGTTGATGCTGTTCCCCTGGCATTACCGCGGCCATATCTCGAGACCGCGGGACATCCAGCTTCATTGTCCAAAGCTTGAGGTAAAGCTGATTTGGCTATCATTGGGGCTGAAGATCCGGTCAAGGGCCCAGTGGATGGTTCTGTCATATTCAGAACGTACTGAATCACGTCAGTCCTGTCTCACCAACACAATTGCCTCAGGACAAAGTAAGTGAAAAGAGCTGCTTACTATAAATATCAGGATCTAGCCGCAAAATAGGATGTCCCTCGGTTAATGGAGACCGTTCCTTTCTCCATACGGCTTGGTTCGGCACCGTTGAGCCGGACAATACATGAGCAAGCTTGTTGGGTGGTTTGAAGCTTGCCTGCTCCTTTTCCAGCAGAGCCGAGGCAATGAGTGAGCGGCGGAAGGAGGATTGCTGCTCTGAGGTCTGCTCTGAGCTTGTGTTATCGCTTTGCCGGCGACGGAAACGATGTCTGCTTCTGAGGCCCCGCAAAAAGGCCCCCAATTGGCGCAGAGGACGTCTTTTCTTCTTCGTAAAAGCTGTATACCCCTCTGGAATGATAATGGAACGTCTGAAAGGCAACCTGCAAATTTCATCAGCGGCTCAGGGAAAGAGAATAGGTGCTACTCTGTCTCTTACCCAGATCCAGGGTCCAATTCTCCCTCTTGCCAGAGATCCAGAGATCTAATGACCGGCATCATGACGAATCTCGCTATTTGTAAACCGTATCGCGGCACTGTGCAAGAAGTCTGCAATGGGATGTTGCAGCAAGTCAATAGTGGCTTCCTAAGGTAGCAAGTACGACAGTGACGAATGCGTTTGCTTCTGTTTATCCGAAGACAATGATTTGGTGTCAAGATTGACGTGTCTTGCGTAAGATGAAGCGATGGGATTGAACGAACGAAGCGAATAACGCCGTCCAATAGCCTAGCCTAGAATGAGATCTGAGAGCAACTGCAACTAGGGTGTAGTTGCAATGACAACGATCAGCAAGAAGCACGTAGGAGGGGATGATTCAACGATACTTTCGAAATTACAAGGTGTTGACCAATCTCCCTGCCGAAAGGGGCAAAGCCCGTCAGTGAATGCATTCACTGAAATGAGCGGTCTGCAGCATTCAGGGCAGCCACCACGCTCAGTTCTGCTAGAATCCAACTCAACAGCTCTGCCTCTCCATGCAACAGACAACCATGCTTGCTATTTGTGTATTCCATGAACCTGGTGCATTCTCCTTCGATCACGCCATCTCTAGATCTTTGCATATCTCTCTATCACCACGCATGAGAAACATTCTACCTGATTAATTCTAATCAAATCTGCGTTTTTCTGGGCTCTGATACAACAATAAGGTCTTGTGCTTCAAATTTGGCAACTACTTTCTGTAACTGAAGCAAGGGCAGCAGCCAATTTGATTAGGCTGCGATCATTATCAACGGAAGGGTTTTGTAACAGCGAACGGAGGCTACCAGCCAGAACATGCGTCAAAGTTCCTAAGAAGGTGAGGATGTGACGTAGAAGAGAGCCTAGTGGCGAGCTCCCTTGAAGGAGCCGTCACTGTATCCAATCCAGCAGCTGATTCTAGGGAAGCTGCTTCAATGGGCTCCTGATCCATCATGTCAGCCTCTGAGGCATACGCTTGGATAGTAATTCTAGCGATTTTTGACCGAATAGCGGTCTTCGACTTATTGCATGCAATCGAGGGGGATCAAGAAATATGTACACTGTAAAGGCTTCGCCACGACTTTTTGATGTAATGATTCGCACGCGTCATCTGCTTTCACCTTTTTCTTGCAATTCATCCCCACTCCTGCTCCCCACAGCCAAAATGAAATTTCGGCGAGGCACATAAGGGCAAAAAGAATGATCGCCTTGTAAGTCAGGTCAGGAATGCCGGAGTCAGGCATCGCGAAGGTTTTTATAGAGGTCGATGCGATAGCAGTCTGCTCCGCGTCTTGAGTCAGTCAAGGAAATATCCGAGCCCTTTTGGTTGTGGGAACAAAATCAATGTGTAGGCCTTACCACAGAATGATATCTGTCTGTTGGTATTGATCTGGGCCGGTAATGCTAGAAACAACACGTTGTCGCCCCTGATCCTCGGATCGTGGGACGAAGCACTGGTAAAAATCTAGCCTCTCGACCGGGGAGAAAAATGGAGACTGCCTAAATAGATGTAGATGGTTTACCAAGGGTGATAAGATTGCTGAGACGGAGGGCGGCGGAGGAAATATGAGCGGATATGGCATCTTTTCGCGAATGTGTTGACAATTTCTCCGCCCGAGGGGTGACTCCTCCGCCCTCCTCCCAGCAACCATCCTCTCCAACAACAACCTTCTTCCCAACTTCTCCAAAACCCAAGCTCCATCATGCTGGATTATGATCCAAGCACCGATGGCCTTTTTCTCATTCATTGGGGTGCCGTAAGTTCTTCCAAGCTCCTGAGACGAGCTCCGCCCAGTGAACTACTTTGCGGCCTTCCGGCGACTCTGGAGCAGCCTCAGTACTCCAACCGCTACGGGAAGACGCTTCTGGTGAAGGTTCATCTTTTCATGGCTTTGGAGCTACTTTGCAGGGCCCATTCTCCCTACTCCCATGACTGTACTGCCCACGGAGGCGGACTCTGACCATGGCGGGGGAAACTGACGCAAATCGGCGCTCCTACCGTGGAAGATCCTTTGAAACTCCACCAGAAAGCTGTCAGAGGGCAGAAATAAGAAGAGGAGGATCCTACATAGCTGAGGGCGAGGCCAGACTCCTCAAAGTCCACCTTGAAGAGAGTACCCTCTCCAGAATGCCGGTCCCGCTCGATCGGCGCTCCTCCTGCGACAGCAAAGCGAAACCTTCCCTCTCATGTACACTACTCTCTGGCAATTGCTCCCTAAGACATTCCTCAAATATCCACAGTTGACGAGGGGCTGAGTCGTGGGAGTCAGCAGAGCCGGGGCTACCCAGGACCGGCGCCCTCTTGATCACGATCATTGACAGCAAGGGGCAGAAGGGACAAGGGGTTGTACCTCGTATGAATTGCGGTCGGAGCCATACTTCTCAAAAGCTCATTACATTCCCACACCTGGCTGGGAAAAAAGGGGGAAGCAGCGTCAAAACCAGGTCGATCCTCTCCCATCAGGCTCGGGCACGTCCCGACGCTCAACAGGCAAGATGAACACCGATGCAAAGGTCTCCATCTTCGACTAGAATACCCTACCCCCTTTCCATGCAAGCTTCTAGCAAAGTCGAAGCGGAAGACGAAGGGGAAGCGCCAGCCCTTTGGACCAGCAAGCTTTCCAGCCCATTCCAGTCAAGAGAGCCAAAAAAAGAGCTGCAGCCGTATGGCAAGTCATATAAAGGGGCATCACAAATCTCCTTGCAAGACTCAGGATGGAGGACTGGCATTCTGGGGGCCCAGCAAGCAATCAGAGCGAATGCTGAAGCAGAGTCTGGAAGGAGATTGCAAGAGCATTGCAAAGAATCGAGATGGAATAAAATATAATCAATCAATAGAAATCATAATGCACGATATTTCTAGATAAACGTAGTCCGGTCCACAGGAGGCTCGTCGTTGGTCTCGCTTCCTTGAGTTTGCCTCCCGCAAACCCAATCGCGTCAGCACGGACCCTTGCAGAACAAGGGCAAGCGCTCGCGCCAGCAGCCTATCAGGCAGCTATACCCTGCAGCTGTCGCCGATCCTTCCCCCAATTTCCTTCCTGATGCCAATGTAGTACATCCCCTTTTCTTCAGCGTTGAGACCATGTATACCAGCTCTTTGAGCATTTTCCCCGTTCCCGACGGACGAAACTACCTGCTGCATCCCTTCGTGTATGATTCCATATCGTGATTAGTCCCAAATTAGACACAATCAGACCTTGGCGGTGAAGATACGCCGACGGCTGCTCGAGAGCAGACTCAGGCGCCCTCAGCGTCCCTTGCAATCCCCCAGTCTACCGGCGTCATGCCTTCGCTTGCGTATCCACCACCGTGTCCCTAGACCGATCGATTGGCGTACAGCCGTGCCTTCCACTCAGCCTGGTCTTTCCTCTCCTCAGCGCTGCCAAGGTAGTCCTGGTAGAGGTTCGGGCGCGTGGGATCACAAATGTCATCCCATTTTGGAGCTACGCGGGTATCTGGTTCCTCTTTATTTCTATCCTCCAAGCCAGCAAAGCTCTTTTTAACGCGCTGAGGATGTAGGTGCGATCTCTGTGAGGGGGGGAGGACGCTCTTGCAAGGGGACGATTTCGTTCTGTGGATCGTGAGTCAGCAAAATTGGCAATCTCAAGCAAAGATTGCCACCTAGCTGCGCGGATAAATGATGACTTACCTCACGAGACGATTGTAGAGCTCCTTTTTTGGAATGGGGCGTAATTTGGTGAAAGGGTTGCGGCGGGCTTTTGCTGGTTGGGAGAGGCCAGTAGGAGCTTTTACAATTACAAGGCTAGCTTTCTGCTCAGCGCCCATGATAATTTATGTTCACGTTCTATGTGGTTATAGGTACGTTCTCGTGCTTTCTGGAGGTCGCTGAAGTCTCCACGCTTGATGGAGGATAGATTTTGTTCATCGGCAATCAGAGAATTTTTGCCCGGCCCGAGCAGCAAGTGAGGGCAGGGAGCGTAACATTCTTCACAGCTTGGACAACGTCTTGAAGGACAAGCAATGCCTACTAATTGTATTCCTGCTATACTGCAGCTCATTTATCTAGGTCAGGGAAAAATTATTGATGCTGTTCTTTGGATGCTTCCTCCTGAACAACGGGTACCCATACAGACTTCTCCGGGGACACGTCATCCCGTATTCACTCCGATCTTGTTCGCCCAACAAAGAGTGGCGAATGACTTCTACGCTAAGACCCCCTGGCCGACCATCACCAAATCCGCCATTTTTTCCGCCCTTCACCACGATTCATCACAACAGAGAGTTCATACCACAATTTACTCTCGGTGGCTCAAGTGATCGACGCGAAGCGACAAAGCCAATTTTTTTGCGTTTTCTGTAAGCTCACCGCCTCTCTGTAAGCTCCGGTGCTTTCGCCAATTCCCGGCTCAGAGTGTCAAACAACTCCGGCCTCCGTCTCCGCCTTCACGTGAAGACAGGAAGCAAGCTTTGAGCAGATTAAAGGCCTACAGCTCACCCTAATGCCCATTTGAGGCAAGATTATCCCTGTAATCCGTCTAATGCCGCCAATGCTTGAGATCCTCACGCGATTTCCCCATCCGCCGACCGGATCCTGGTGGTTCTCGCACAGTGACACTAGAAATAGCATGACGGGCACCTTCACATGCTCAACGACTTAAAATCTACCGCGTATGAGGCTTATCACCTGCATGAGCTCGCCGGATAGAGTCGGCTAGACGGCGTCGTGGCAGCCAAAGAAGCGCAAATCCTGCTCTGCTCTTGCTTCAAACCCTTTATTGAACTCTTTTCGAAGCTCGATCAGGTTAAACTTGCCCCGAGACTGCGCATTTCCCTTGTTGGGAGCTCAACATTTGTCTCAGCTGACTCGTGGTCAAGGGTACACAATGTGAGATTGAGCATGAGTGGCTTTTTCCACATTGGGCTGACTCTACATTCCCTAATACATTTCACTCTGGCCTCTTATCATGCTTTGACCTCGTGTCATTGTGGAGCTCTAATTTGCCACCGCTGGCATGTAAACAGCGAAGTCCCCCGACCTTTTCCTCTTTTTCCCACATTCTCTTCAACGAGTCTGACAGCCTCACCGCCCACTCTCGCACGACCTACAATCTACAAGCTTCTTGACACTATTGAATCATACTTCACATCTCTGGCTTCATCAAGTCTCCATCAAGATCTTTCTTGGTGCTGTCCATCGTAAGATATCATGCTGGATGTGTCAATCTTCTCAAAGTCAGCGTCCAACGCCAGACCACCAGCAAAAGACCCTCATCGTACCCATGAGTCTCATATAAAGCACCCAAATCTTCACCAATCTAATAAAAAGACTCTCATATGTCAAGCTTCTCGTCTGAATGGATCCAAAGACAACAAGTTGGTTGATCGAAGCGACTGCCGCTTCGAGACTTCCATTCAACATCTTCCTCCTCCCAGCTCCGCTCCGAAACCCGGAGAAAATCATGCAGAAAACAACCTTCACGGCGAATCAAAAGTCATTTAAGTCTAATCAAGAATTTCAATTGATCAGCACCGCGCATTGTGATAATCAGTGGGTCCGCTCCAGCCAACCCTACTATGCTTCTGCTAAACCAGTATCCAGAGCTTCCACTAGCCCCCTCTCGGATTGGAAAGACTCCCCAATGATCACAAAAGAGAAAAGAGAAAAAAGGGCAATAATAAATCAGGAATGATTGAAAATAAAAAGAAAAAGGAAAATTGGACGAAATGCAAAGAACGCCAAAAGATTCTTTCAAATGTACCGACGTTCTACTAAATCGACACCCTAAATATATACATAGGGACAACCAGGCACGTCATCAAGATTCAAGGCCTTCAGAATATACCATGCGTCTCGAGTGACATCGCGGAACCTGGATCTCGTCTGATATCGGTTCCAATAGCGTGACAAGCAAACGCAGAGGGAGCTCATTGCTCGTCAAGCTCGGGATGCAATCCAGCGGGTGGCTCTTGCGTCTATACGGCCGCGTATCACTCGTCCGTGCTTTGGCCCGAGGAGACCAAGACCAAGTACGTCTCCGACAGCACGGAGCACGCCACAGCCCTTGGCACTCCCACAATGACGTTGGAACGAGAATCTCGTGGCTTCAGGGTAGTCAGTGGCAAACTGATGTCCATGTGGACAGCCCTGGAGCTGGCTGACCCTGCTACCGATACTGGACCTCACCGTCCACAGACTACCCCGTACCAAACTGATGGGGAGGTCAAATTTCACTGGATGGACCAGACCAGGCGTTGGCTTGTGTTCGAACAACACAGCGTGTGAGCCACACCACCTCCAAAGCAGCGAGGTGAAGCTGCCCGTGTTGAATGCCACGTACCACGCCTTGCCGTCACCGGCCCATCTCCGCGCCCACTCGACAGACTACCGGTGCTGTCCCACTGCTGGATGCGAAACGATCTGCGCCCGGGCAGGAGACAGGAGAGCTGTTACTTGCGGGGCGTGTCTGACATCGATATGCACGACCTGCCATGTTGGGCCATCCTCCAACTTTTACACGCAACATCTAAAAGACGGTCTCAAGCAGGAACTAGAACCGCTTCCCATCGTCGTCGTTATCCCTCTGGCTTCTTTGCACGGTCTTGCTGGTTCAAACTCGCATCGCTTATTGCCAGTCCGGTTGGTCCAGCAAAGCCTGCTATCTGGGGACTTCCAATAAGCGCTGGGTTACAGCGTGCTTGAGGATCCAGAAGAACCCACCTCCGCCAGCTCGTGAACCAAGACCACCGCAGGATCCCGAACGGCATTTCTCGATCAACGCTTCGGCTTGTCCGCCGTTCGATCGACGCAGCACCACATATCTTAAATATATACGGCCCACACTCAAACGGATCCTGACAATGATTAAGGCTTCCGGCTCTATATCCCTGGAGGGCTCTAGCTGAACCGGCAGTCCACCGCTGACAAACATGCAGCCACTGACCCACCTCCGGTTCACACTGCATTCAAACTCAGCGCCGCTTCAGATCAAGCTAAAGGCCTTCGATGAGGCGCACGTGCAACTGAGATATTGCCAGGCGCGTCCAAGGTCAGTATGGACCAGTCGACCAGGTTTGCAACCATGTCAGCCGAAGAGACCTCAAGCCACCTCTTCGCGTCAGCAAACAAATCCCCCTCCCTCTCCGCCCCTCAATCTTGCAAACACCATCGACCCCAATCAGGCCAAGGCTTACATACAATCTCATTCATCCCCATCGAGGTTTGATACGTCAGGGTCCCTGGGATTGTTTTATCCGCGATTGGACAGTTGGCCGAATATGGCGGCGAGATGTTCTACAGACCCCACGCAGGTTGCGAGGAATTGTCGATGACGTGCCACACAAGAGATCAGAGTCTCCCCCTCTCACATCGTACATGTGCCATTGCCGCCGCCATCGCCGCGACAGTCCATCATGCGGATCCTATGGCCGACGCAACGATCGTGGCAGTACCGCCAATCAATATCGAAGGCTTTAACATATTCTGTTTCGCTGACGCCAAATACCTCTCTTCAGACATTCGAAGCTACCCCTATACATCTTCTAAGTATATATTCTCGACCTTGTCGAAAGAGCTCAAGCTATATTGCATACCTGTCTGGCCCACCACAGTAGCGGGGGCGCATCGTGGTGGGTGACGAAAGCATGGGATACACGTGTTGTCGAAGCACGGTAGAGGTGTGGCGATGTGGTCACACCTATGAGCATCCCCTGCAATGCCAGTGGAAGTTTCCAGCAGGTGGCCCTACTCATGATGGTGTCTCATACAACAACTCACCGCATCCGCACTGACTACACCAGATCGTGTATCGCCTGTCTTGCTGGAATGGTGGCTTTACAACTTCGTCTTCAGAAAAGACAAATAACGGACGAATGCATCCGGGACCAATGAGACAGCTAATGCCTTCCTACGGCTTCCGAAATAGCTTCAATCCTCCCTCCCTGTTCCCAACATCGCAGACGCTACCGTCACACATGTCGGGTATATCAATGCCAGGCGAAAAGCTACATGTGGTGGAGATAGACCACAACCCAGCAAATCCGGTTGTCTCCAAGAAGGCTGTCAACGCCTTCATTTGCTTGCAAGAAGTGCGTCCGTCGGTTCACTCCCCTGCGACGACATCATCAATCCATGAGCAAGTCATACCAACACCAATCTAGAGCTGAAAGCTACTTCGCGCCTAATTTGCAGCCTCGGGATGGCTGACTGACCAGGCGTGCTTATTTCGCCCGATTGAGGGACGAATATATGCACTTTTGTATCTCCTTGTTGATCGGATCAAGCAACGTCTTCAGAGCCCCTCGATCACCCCCGGACTTATTACATTCATACGGGTGAATGGTGATACCGCCACCAAAGAAGATCATACTAGCAGAACGACGACGGAGCTCATGCTAAACTTTCGCAAATTCTCACGCCTGTGCCGCTTCAGCCTCCACGACTTCCTCTTGATGGATAGATTTGTAGCTTGGACATGCACCACCGCACCTGCAACATGCGGGGCACTCTCCTGCGACACCTGCAACACCGAGCGGTGCAGTTGACGTTCACCGAAGTCTTCCGGACAAAGAGAGCATAATGTATGGCCTCGTTGTTCACTGCTTGAAGTGTGAATTATCCTTTGGGTCTGGCACTATTCCTTTCGCTCAACTCACCCATCAACGTCGCACGTCATCCCAGACAGATCGGCTTTTGAGGACAATAGGCGATCTTCACCCAGCCGTTATCGACGGTCTCGCTCCTGCTTTGTTGTCGGAAATCGCCATCCAGTCGAAAGGCTTGTCCGAACGGAGACATTATATCCCGTGTGAATCAGTGAGCCTCGACCCCGAGACCAGATCATAATCGACACGGTACTCAAATTTGCGAGAGGTTTATTGGTAGATTAATTGGATGAAGATGGAACCACGAGGCTTGAGGAGATCATGCAAGCAGAACGACGACTAAATATATACTGGACTCCCGCAACATATCCCGCTTGCGCCGCTACAGCCTTTTCGACGTTTTCTTGATGGACAGATACGTGGCTCCAGCCTTTGCTTACGGCAATCATCCCTTCAAGAAGGCTTCTCGCTTCTATGCCAAAGTCATTGGCTGCTTGTGAGAGGCGTATGGTCGGAAACAGTCCAGCACATCTTGCGCGTAAGGTTCATCAATCGTCTTGTGACCTTAAGCAAGATCAATCGTCAGATCCATGTCGAGGCCATGGATCTTCTAAGCTAACGACTGGCTGATTTTTGCCGTTGAAGACCAAAACACAATTCGAGCAACCTTCAAGGAGCTGGACATGCCACAACGCCCCGCCATCAACGCAAGCCGGAGGCTCGCCCCATTCATCGAGATCCAAATAAGCATTGGACGTCAATATGGACGCGATCGCCATCGTAGAAGGGGTAGCAGACATGGAAACTTCCCGTCAAAGAACCCCAGGCGGAATTTCATCCTCGATCTCGCCATAGTGCTCTTGGGGATGAAGATAGTCAGAGCAGGTCTTCCGATCTCTCTTTGCTGTCTTACGGATACTACAAAGATCCAGCATCTCTATTGCGCAGAATGGACTACTACGAGAAGGAGGCTCGTCGACTCGAAAAGGCTGGAGAATGCCAAGCGGCACAGTGCTTGCGACTGGACTGCTTGGAACTGCCTGCCCGGGAGAGGCCGATGGTCGAAATCACGCACCAAAAGAGCCTTTCATGATTCACGGTGCTCTTGTGGATGAAGATGGTGGGAGCGAGCCTTCGGATCTCGCCTTGGTGTCTTATGGATTCTAAAAACTTTCAGAGCCTCTATTGCGAAGGCTGGACTACGAAGACAGGACTTCGAGACAGATGAGACAGAGTGGTGGCATGTGCCAGATATAGAACTTCATTCGAAGTGAAGTCAGAGCAATGAAGGCTGGTAGCAGCAAGAAGTGAAATATGGGCTCACGAGGGGCTCACGAGAGGCTCACTCACACTCACCTCAATAGCAAAATCGCCTCTGTCGGATTTACATTCACATTATAGTGATCGAGCTCGACCTCGAAGCAGCCAGCGTCACGAATCTCGTGGCCATTATCACTTGACCTCATTCAATTCAGTCCTTCACCTGCTTTGACGAGCCAGGCTCATATTCCACTCACACGGAACTAGATTCACAACATGGACCCACAGTGACTGGGATTTCATCACTGTCATTGTTATTTCTCATTCATTAGTCCTAGATATATATTTGAATAAACCTTCCCTGCTCTTTCAACCACCAACCCTGCTGTCTTCCATTCTTGATGCACTCGTGCAATCTATCAAGGAGGATGTCCTCCCTTCCTAGATGCTTCTTGCTTGAGACGCAAGTGAGCGTTAAAGTCTCATCCAGCACGTCAAAATTGTGCTGCTCTTCATCTTCAGCCCGACTTTCAAAGGGGAGATAGACACGCTGGCCCAATCTACACCTCGGGACATGCACAACATACCAAAGTCACGCCACCAAACATCGTACCATGTGTAATGACATTGGGGTTTCAAAGGCTGTTGGCAACCCAGCAATCTGATGATATTTATGATAGCGAAATCCATGTGTTTCTAGGATTCATATCAATAGCGTCTTGCCATGGAATGGCACCAACTACTTTCCCTCTCGCTAAATCAAATTAATATCACGTAGCCAGTACTTCTTCCGACAATCGTCAACTGGTCGCCCATGAATTTAGGATCTCCATATTAACAAGAAGGAGATGTGGAATGATAATATCATGGAAGAGAACTTCTCCTTGGAGACAGTCAAAGTCCAAAGAACGCTGGTAACATCACACGCCCAAACAAGGCACGTCCTGCTCATGGATCACCAGCTCTTTGTCACCTCGCGTCAAATCGCACGGTCTTTGGGAGTACCCGCTCCAGAATGTCGGGATCGTCGATTACGAAGGTAACGTAAATACTGACCTCTTTAGAGACTACTTTCGAGCGATGACCGAGCATCACTGCGACGACTTCAGAGATCAGGCTTTTCTGGATAATGCTTTCCCCGATCCGAACGGTCTGATCGAGACAAATTCCAAGCCTAAATCACCTTGCACGAAACAGGGTTGGTTCATTCTTGCTTGGGCTTTGCCTACTAAGCATGTATTGATTGTTATATCGGAAAACCCCAAGAGACTCCAAGGGGTGATTTTGACGGGATGGAGAAGAGATGAAGAAATCTCCAAGTCTCTCTGGGCTTATTTCGAGCTCAAGGAAGTGCTTTAGTCAACATTTGAGGGTCCCTTTGGGCAAAGACTGAGCGCGGCCTTGCCCTTCCGTTTCTCCGCCGGCCCGTAGCGTTACGTGAACCCGTCGGCCAAGCACCTCATCAACGTCCCGGGCTTGGACAGAACCGATGGCACGTCAAAGTACAACATCGCGGAGGCCGTGACGGTCACCAGTCTGGGCCTCGCCATCAAGGCGGCCGGGTTCGCCGATGAGGACATTGCGGTCCTGACGGGCTACAGCGCCCAGGTGAAGGTGCTTACCAGGAAGGCCACCCAGAACGACTGGGCCAAGGTCCGCATCCTGACGGTGGACTCCTCCCAAGGAGGCGAGAGAGAAGAAGTATAGAGACGCACTGAGCAAAGCGAGCTCAGGCAAAATGCATAGTGGCAGGAATGCAGGCCGAAAATGAGTAGCTAGAACTAGAGCGACAAAGCCTGAGAAGCTTGGCCCGCCAATTAGCGACAATGACATTCCTCGACCCACCTGCTAGCCCCGCGTGATCCATGGAAGCCATTCGGTCCCTCAACCAGAACGGCGTCCCAACTGCCGTTCCAACTTATCCTCACAGAGCTTCAAAAACGAGCAGTCCCGACACGCCCATCTGAGGATGTTGATAACAGCACTACCATGGAGGCGATATTCTTACTGGTCCGCTGCGTGGCACGAACGGTGAGGGACCAAGATTTTTCTACCCGCGATAGGGAAGCCTTACTCGTATGCATCAGGATCGTGTGCTATACGGAACCTGAGGGGCTTGGAGCTTTGGCCAGACTGCTAGTGATCGGCAAGAAGTTCCGAGGTAAATGTGGCTAAAGATTAGACCAAATATATATTTCCCCTCCGATCGCGAGTCAGCGCCCGCTCTGCCGGGTCAAGCGGAATTATCACCCCATACCCCCGAAGTCATTGCAGCGTTGCTTGCAAAGCTTTATGGATTAGCATGCGAGCGAAAAGGAACTTTGATTGCAAAGACTTAAGGAAGAGGTTCGGACAGCAGACGATACGGAAGACCGAATATGCATACAGAATCGTGGTTATGTTGCAGATAGGGAGGGAGGGGACCGCGGCCCAGTTGAAATTCTAAAACTAGGCAGCGTGCAGCCTTGACGACGGAAACGAGCCGGAAAACTAAAGGAAAGTCGAAAACGAAGGGCAAGCAGCCCATAATGTTGCAGGCTATGTCCGATTTTAGCGAAGATAGTACCGGAAGGCCAAGCCACGTCCGGTGTAACGAGCCAAGCGAATTGCCTGAATACACACCAGCATTCTTTCCCCAGAACGTCGTTTTTGTAGCCCACGCAGGGTAGAACGAAGTACAATGGTTTGTACAAAAAGCGGGTATGGATTTCAGACAGGAATACAATCTGGCCGGACTCGCAAACACATCCGCAATCCGTGGCGTCGTTGGTCAGCAGAATGTAGGGTTCAGCGTCTCATCGCTGGTTGCGTGGTACAACCTCGCCTCCGGTACGTGGGAGCATAAGGCGGAAGGAGATTCAAAGGAGAAGAAGACGCAGAGGAAGAAGGCTGCCAAGTGGAATTTTCGGGGTGCATACGGTGAGTTAATGGCAACTTGACATCTTTCGAAAGTAGTACTGACTCAGTCCGAATTTGTGCTAACAACAGCCTCGAGTGCGCAAAAAGGCCTCCTTCCGACAGCAATGACTGGGAGCCAATCGTACTCCGAGTCTCGACAACACCCCCAGGCTTTAGTCGATGGTACATATCTTCAATGATATCACTGCCAGGAACAACATGAACCGGCTTCCTCGATGAAATTAACTTCAAGCATTCCTCCTCGTCCCTTCTATTGCGAGAGATAATCCTGGTTCCGGAGTGCTTGTCACAGACATGAAAGTGGAAGGGGCGTTCTGCAATTTGCTTAGTCAGAAAGGGCAGAGGAGACTCCTTCACAACTTGGCAGCGGATGTCGAGAAGATGATCAACCAAATCCCGAACGACAAGGATGAATAAGAGGACACAAACTACCTGGAACCAGAGGAGATTATGCCTAAGGTCGTTTCTCTAGCTTCAACCGCGAACATGACCACCAAACTACACCGCGAGCATATGAAGGGTAGCACCTACATATTCCGGAGCTCAGAGATAGAAACGAATCAACTCTCTACCCACTCATGAACGAGCCCTTAGCTTGAAAGCAGTCTCTTTAGCGATGAAGACACAGGAGGCAATTCCGCACCGCCACCTCCTATCTTGCACCGCCACACGTACGCCACACGCCTAAACACACTAGGAAGCGAAAATGATCATCAGTATACTACTATATATCTCCGGAAGTGGTACGGGACCCCAGAGTAGACAGAATACCCGTCGATTCCTCATCAAGCAGGGCCTACATTGGAGGGCAGGGCCTAAATTGGATCTGTGAAGTCACCACCGGTGGCAAGTATATTGAACTGGGTTTAGGATTCTGAAGGGGCAGCAAGCCAATATTGTTGCTGCCCAGCTTGAAGTGAACATTAATGCAGGGGATTCGAAGAGCTCAAAGTTGTCGATAATGATGGCTCGGATGAATGGGAAGATCTCCCAGACAGAAGGCGCAAGACTTTATGCACAACCAAATTGGCTCTAAACAGCTAGCCAAAGAAATCATTGAAGTGTTGCATACTCTAAGATGGAGATGCAGTGTTCAAGTGACTATCCTTCGCTTTGCAACCGCCATTACCAAGTCTTTGCAGCGATCAAAGTTAGATAAATTAAAACCAATCTCATGGAATGACCAACCATCGTATATTGGTGTACCTATTGGTTTCCTAGAGATTTTCCCGGTTCTCCACTCTTGTACAAGCTCTTTCGGAATTTCTCTTTATTTCAGATGACTTATTTAGATGCACGCTTCCTCGCAAAGCAAGTAAAGAGTCTAGAAAATTTGAGCGACAATGAAATTGCCGGGCAGTCTCAAGAGGCGGAATAAGTGCACTATTGCAACGAGAAAAGTCTGCATTTCAGGGTTACCAGGTAAAGGTGGTGTTCCGCATTTAAAGGGTCTTTCTAGGAAGCTCCACTGGCTCAAGTCACTACCGGTATCAAATATATTGAGGTGAGTACCCATGAAGCTGCAAGGAAAGCTATCACGCTACACAGATCCATTCTCGGTCGTGTGTTCTTGGACCAGATCATCGGCGTCGCCGACACGGCAAACACCAATGGCACAGCCCCTGGTCCCATTGGTGACTGTGCACACAGTGTGCCTCAGATCGTAAGAGCGTACGAGCTTGCCGAAATTCGAGCGGCAAAATAGAAAGCGAAAAAGGGGAAAACGCCGCGTAATATTTGTGGGAGCATATGGTACATCTCCAATTGAGATCTTGGTGGACTCCGCTAATCATATGTAGTCGCATGCAACGATGCCGACTAAATTTTCGACATTTTGATTGCCCTGGTAGTTCATGGGCTGTTCCAAGGAATTATCGAGCAAAAGAAATCAAACCTTTGCTCGGGATTACAGAAGGCAGGCTAGCTCCGAAAGATGCAGAATATGCAATCTGCTTGTAGCTACGTGGCACTGGCGCGAGTGGAGAAGAGACGATGGGTACTATGCTGTACAACCTCAAGGTTGTTCGCAAAATCTTGACGGCGAAACTGGAATGCCTTCAAATCGAAGGAGCAGAGCACCTCCCAGCCAGGACTTCTGTGCCCATATTGCTTGGAGCCGCAAGCGACACGTGCACAATCGTCAATTTCTCCGTCATATTGGGTGGGAAATGTCGCTCCGTTCGAAAGACTGGACAGCTCGAAGAGATGCTTGATGGCTACGCCAGCGTCGGATAGATATCCGACTCTGCCCGTGGAACGAAAAATAACAGCATGACGGCATTTGAGACTTCAGATGCACACTTGCACAGTATCAATAGCGCATGGCGGTATGGAGAAGAAAGAAAGCGCATTGGTCGCTACCGAAATCTGATCCTGTATCAAGAGATCCACCGCAGGTATTGTGTCCTCAGCAGCTACCAAATGGACGCACGCTCACCTCTATCACGACTCAACCAGACTTCCCTGGTAAATATATCTTCAAGGACAATCATCGAAAGTACCTGTCTTGTGCCATAATGTTTCAAAGCAGTCACAGATTCTCTCAGCTTCAGAACAGCCGCGAAGCAATGTTTCCGTGTGTTCGTGTCGCGTCATGTCTCAAATATAAATCTGGGAAGCTCAGAACCAGTTGCCAGACTGTCTGGTGAAGGTCAAGGAGGTTCGAGACGGATGGGATAGTATTTTGGATCGTGGTGATATAGTGGGCGGTATTTTTGACGACCTTCCGCGCGACATTGGCGACATACTTACTTTACAGTCAAGACTTTCTATACGGAACGTTCCCAAGCGGATCATCGCCGCACTGAGAAATCTCGCATCATACGCTAGGAAATTGACACTGCAACAGCTCGTCAACCCGACGGGGGCCGTATTCGCCGTTGCAGCTATCTGAACGGTCAATGGCATGTCTGAAATGCCACGTACGTTAAATTGATTTCTACATTAGATTTAAATGAACTGCAGACAGCTAACGGCAATTCTATTTCAATGTGGACAGCGCTGGAGCTGACTTGTCCGGCAGCCCACCCTGGCCAAAGGAAGAATGGTTCATTTCCTCACATACTAATCATGTCCCTCAGCTTCCAACTGTACAGCGGCTGCGGCGGTAAGCTCCTCGTTTGGAACACCACCTGCCAGACTCTGCCGCCATAGCCTACACGATCGAGGCTATCGCCAACGCTGATATGTCGGAAAACATCGAATCCCGAGTCTCCTCATTCTGAACACCCACATTGTTCACCCCAGAAAGCCGGTAAGGTGGATATCATTCAGAAGAAAGTAAACAATATTACCAAGCGAAAGAAGAAAGCTTAGTGATCGAGTGATGGTAATAGAAGATTGAATCCCTTGTGAGGGACCATCTGGTGTGAATATACCAAAAAGCGACCGCCCCTGATTCAGCCAGTCCTACGAAGGAGTATACTTTACGTGTTGACGGCATCCAGCTTAGGCTTCGCGGATGGCAAACGACACTCCATCGCCTTTTTTGTTCTGTGCCCGGTTTCTATTGAATATTCAGGCTTTATCGAAGTCAATCAGGTATGAATTCAACGGAGGACGTACAATTCCCTAAGTCCGAGAATTTTCCATTTAGGATACAGCTAAGTCGTCTTTCATTCAGACTTAATTGGCCCTTTCGCAATAAACCAAGATAATTCTCAAGCGCTGTTCAATCGAGGTAATATTCAGCTATATTGGGGTGCTATTATCGACCACATTCAACCATTTACAAGATACTTAAGGCCAGACGCTCAAACTTGGATGTTCCAAAAAAAGACAAGCGACCATGCGCTCTGTGTGGTCGTTGGCATTCTCTAGATCCATCTTACATACTTCGGCTGCAGATCCGCTTCTCGATGTCAGCACCTCCGCCAATTTCTCGTCGAAAGCACCACGTCTAATGGAGAGCCCATATGATGTGCGATATACGAAATTGGAAAATTTCAATTCACGCCGACGGACGACGATCCATATATTGAGATTGAGTTTATCATATGCCCGAGATCAAGCCAGGTAATTCATATGCCTACTGTCAGCGGATCGGTATGAATATATATCAGGCTAGTCGATTCTCTGAGTTGGTTCGCAGATGAATTTGGCTATTTGAAGGCAAGCCGATGCATCGTCGAAGCCGGTGCATCTAGGGGAGGGGAGGTACCAGAGTGGAAGACCTTACCCAATCATCCGAGGGCTACACTATTGTGAGCAATTGACCCCAAGAAAATCAATCTTTCTGACCATATATAAATAGCCAAAGGTGGATATGGGAATCTCGGGGGCCGCGGGGGTAGGAATAAGGGGGGGAATAGAGGGAGAGGAGGAGAAGGAGGAGGAGGAGGAGGAGGAGGACAGAGGAGGAGAAGGGAAGAAGAAGAGGAAGAAGAAGAAGAGAGGCCGGCACAGCGCCGGCGCTCCACCAATACCACCACCACCCCCATCATCATCTCCTCCTCCTCCCCCGGGCCAGAAACAATACGTCAAGCCCAAACAGATACCAATCTCCGCAATTGTGAGCCTATGGCTGCCGGGTATTGCACCCAGACACTTGGTAGCGCGTCCCCTAAGGCATCCATCAAGCCGCTCACCAAGCTTGCTACCGGCGCAAACTCCAACTGCAAAGCACACATGGCAGCGCAGAAGATGATGACGACGCAGGCGATTCCTCAAATGATGGAAGTGAGCCAGGCAACGACTTTGAAGAAAGCGACTTGCAGTCCTTGGGTAAAGGCGACTTCGACGCCTTGCGCGAGTCGTTCACGGTGGGAGGTAAGATCTCGACAAAAGCGATTGCATACAAGAAGACTATGGGCCGCCCGAATGTGCACGCCGGTCTATACTACGGCGATATCGCGGAGGAGTACGTCACGCCAACATTGATATCTCCTTTTTCGCCGGTCACCGGATTCTCCAGTTCGAAGTACAAAGAACTATCCCGCTTGGACCCGTTCGACCGTTCTATAGCCATACTCGAACGCGTTCGCGAGATGAGGATCAGCACGGCCGGTGAACTTCGGGCTATGTACCTAGAGCAAGGAGTAGTAGAGTATGTGCTCGAATGGCCTGCCAGCAAACAGGATGAGGCCATTAATAAAAAATCGATCGTAAAGTCAGCCGGGCAGTTTCCATGGCATTATCACCAGCTCCAAGGATTACACCGCCGTTGGCTCGAAAGGCGGTCAATTCCTGCATATTTATGGCCATGTTCGGGTGGTCACAAAGACACTTACCTGATATACATGGGATCTGGGAACGGATTTACTATTAATCGTGGAAACTAAGCACGCTTGAAGAAAAGGGTTAAGCCTTCTCCCACTTCTGCAGCAACGTTTAGATAACCCGGAAACCCATTGGATTGAGGTGGCGAGTCTGGAGCTGAATTATCGCCTAGAGAATCTCCCAGGCTGGCCAGGAATGCCACTTGAGCACGGGGATACTTCCGAGAACGAGAATCTTGAGCTTGAAGGAACGCTCTCCTCAAGCTCTAGTCTTTTTCTGCTTCCGGATGACTCAAACGAGGTATCAGCCGGCAAAGCAATCGCATAAATCAGCGACATCCGCCGCATCCTTGGACATGGATATATCATCACCCAATGAGACGGGCTTCTAGACCACGTACGAAAGATCCTGAACAGCGAAGACGTGGGACCAGTCCTCTCCACGTTACATCGTTCCAGCGCAGACAGAATCTTCCCTGTCCGCGGCAAGTAGCGGTCACGTCTGTGTGGAAGATGGAGTTCTCAAATTTCTAGCAGGCTCGCGTCTATCGGGCGAGCAATGACCGGGCGATTAATGGCTTCAAGCGATCTCTGAGCCATGCATCTCATGAAAGGTCACACCCTTTGACATAGAAAAGAAACCCTCCAGATATCGATCGACAGCGTCGACACGCGAGGAATGAGAGCTCAAGGTGAGATCGAGCGGTATAAGTCTACCATTGATGAGCTTGCGAGAACATGCTATTCTAGAAGGGAACCCTGCTCTCTCTGGGTCCCGCCAATGTGCATCTGCCCGACCAGCCAATTTGGACGAAAGGTGTATCAGGTAAGGATTCGCAGCAGTTTCAAAGACGGTCTTTCCGCTGTCAAGGTAAGACTCAAGAAGAACACCGGAGTCCGGAAATCACAGCGTCCTCGACCCACATCGCGCCCAGACTTGGCTTTGTTGGGAATACCTGATCTCTAGGTTCAAAATCACCTTCGCACCGAAGTGGCGCCCTTCCTACGAGATCTCGCCCGCGCCAGTCAAAGCGCGACCGCGGCCGTCCACGCTGAGTCAGAAGACGACGAGGAAGTCAAGGGGGGGTTACGTGAGGACCAGGCGACTTCCAGCCCTGGGAGTATTCACGAAATTTGTGGGCAGCATGAAATCTATACTATTCTCTTGTATGACATTGATGCGATAACCGTCATATGGATTCACCGTCCTAGACCTTTCGAAGGTGGCAACTACAGCCCCTGGTCGAGCAGGTGCAAACTGGCACCAGTTCTTTGAAGACTCTGAATTTGTGAGATATCAGTACCGGAACAGCCATAACCATCATTATGAAGACTTCGGTGGCTTGTCGAATTTCACAACACGAGGGTTCTACCACAATGATCAAGAGTTGAAGCAGAAGCTGAATCAATTCCTCGTTCAATACACTAAACCTTTGGCAGCTGAGACAGACTTGGTCCTTGCCAGGCCCGAGTCTGATCAGTTGACCCTCCAGATATAACGATGGATTATTTAGAATATCTCTCGACGATAAATACTTGGATACGGAAATTCACGGAAATGCAGTAATATTACTATCAAATAGAATCGCTTCTCAGCATTAAGCACCCGACCTTTCTTGCTTTCAAAACGCCGGAAGTGGCGAGCGATTGGCATTGATACGCAGACCTCAGCGCAAGCGGCCTACCTTAGATATGGCCGACATATACGGACCCGCAGGTATAGAAACACTCCTGGCCCTCTTGCATTCGCCTATTCGCAATAACAACGTAACATATTCAAATGAACCCTTGCTCTATTTTCCGGATAGATTCAGTCGTGACTACTTGCGATACTTAAGATACACTGAGCAAGACGGAGCTCACTTTTCTAATAATAGCGGAACGAACCCAGCATTAGCAAGCTGCGCTGAATAATGTTCTGCGCTTATTTTCGAGAACACCTTATTATTCTTACGACTTGAAATATGGACGAGAAACCCTATCTGCAATTCTTCCTGATTTATTATACAGCTCTGAAAATCATTTAATGATATTTCTTAAGGACAAGAGACTCAGATACCCTCGGACTTGCCGGTCAGTGATAATCACTGAACGCCCTGAGCCGAGGACACACGCAAGACACTTCTGTCCCAGCCACGACTATAAGGAATGAGTGAAGGAGAATCCGTTGTTGATTCGAACACTCGCAACAAAACCATCCATCGGGCGGCTCTGAATCAAACAAACGTTTCCCATTCTATTGAATAAGCTGAACTCCTATAGGAGCGAAACAACGCTAAAGAAGGGGAAGTCTAAGGTAGGTATACCAATTTTCAATCAGAACGCTATGGGGAATGCGCCCCACCAACATATGATGTTATTCAGCAATTTCCGTATGCAAGCTACGCTCCAGCAGTACCGCGATTTCCAACTTACCYATAAGATTAATTGAGCTGATAAGTAATCAACGACAATTCCAGCCAGTTTCTAATGGTATTCCACCAGAACCAAGATATCCCGTCAAGGACTACTTCAAGAACTCCTCCTTGGATAAGCGGGTATTTATGTCGCATCGTGTTAGTCCGGGTTATTCGTCACTATTTACTGCAGATCGCACGAAGAGTTCTAAGGAACGCACGTTCCTAGCTTTCACCGAAAGCAAGGATAGATCAAAGCACGTATCTCGGATTCATTATGTTGATATACTCGTATTTGCTCGGTCTTGGCCCAGCAAACGAGCAAAGTAGTGGATCCCTATGCGAGTCTTAATGCAACTAAAAGTCCAATCAACCGGAAAGACAATACCCAGCTTGTCTCTACGCTGGCTTTTACTGAGCTGTTTCAACGACTAACCGTACGGGAGCGCAAGCTGGCGTGATCGAGGGCCTGGTCCATTCTTGCGATGATCATGCTTAAGATATGTGTTTCGGCAATGCTATACGTGTTCAAGCAATTCAGAATATATCAGATACCAAATTATATATCACGGGCTCCGCGATACTGCGGGAGGCATAGTCTTCTTTTCGATATTATCGATAGAATGCTAGAGAAGCTTAGGTTGCCAGTAAGCAGAAACGATTCTGCAATTACAACGACATATTCAAACCCAAACAATGGACCTGAGTCCTTCTTTAACGGAGCTCAATTGGAATTATTCTATATTCGATAATTGATCTTCCTGCATTCAGAAGCTACTGAGTTATAAGCCATCTTACACCTGATTCTGGCCTTTGTTATATTAATGAAAGTTCCAGATTACTGGCTTTTCGAATCAGCCTTTGGGGGCCTTCAACTCACCACGGAACGCCCCCGCGGACTTACACCCCGTCTTTATCATTGTATAGGCTATCGTCCAATAAATCAAATGATCAGCAAATATTGGCCTAGCAACCACCACGTAGTATATTCTCAAATATTCAAAACACAGGGCGGAAAGGGTAACGATAGAAATTACTTATCCATAAGACGTATAGAGGCGCTTGATAGAAATGGCTAATAGAAGTGTGTTATTCTCCTAACGATATAATAGTACGGCCCAAAGTATCCCAAAGATCCAGGGGTGAAAATCTTCTTTGGCTGCCACAGCACGGAGAGGTGCTACGATAGATTTCGAACCGACTTCAGGCCTCGAGCGATATATCCATAGTGGCAATAAGGGAAGAACAATGGCAGCAATTGACGGTACTCTAGGGTCTCGTGCAGGGGATGCCAGTAACTGCTTAAGACCTTTTAAGTCCCATGGCTTCCTTGGTTTCAGTACCATTGTAAAGCGCTGTGTTGAGGAGCGAACAAGAGAACCAACATAACGTTTTTTTCGAGTCCACCATCAAAACCAAGCATGCGCAAAAACCTCATGACCAAGAAATACCACTGCGCTACTTGGGCTGTCAACTGCTACAACGCTGCTCAGCTCAGAATTCACGTTAACACTCCACGGCACAAGCGCAGGGTTCAAGCAGGCGTCGAAGATCACCGGTACGAGACTTGTGATAAATGTTTCCCATGGCAAGAAGTCTAACCGGGAGTAAGCTCAAGAGCTACAAGAAAAGAGCTGGATGCTCCTCCGCTGCTATCACTTCGGCAATTACGAATAATGAACCTGGAGGGTTTCAAGAGTCCCTTTGCTTGGTATATCAACGCGTTCCGATTCAAACAGTTTTTACTGGACGAAAGAATGGACTGCCTTCCCAGTTGCCGTAAACCAAGTATCCGGCAAAATATCCCAAAGACACCAAGAATCAGTTCTGCTTTGCCAAATACAGTATCTGAGCCACGTGACTCAGCTGGTTCTTTGTGAAAAAGACCTGAGAAGTGTTTCTAAAAGTAATATGAAAGATCTGGCAAGATCTTAGCGATCACCAATTACCAGACTTCAAGTATCTCTATAGACCCTATTGGGGAATCGCCGGACTTTATTTGAAAGGTAGCATGAGGTATAATTCAAACAGGAAGAGAAAGAAGGGAGGGGGTAATCCTTACCGTCTGTAACTGATCCCCTCGAATGTGAAAAGCAATCTTCCACGATCATCCGCTGACGGTGAAATCACCTGGAAATGGAAGCTCACTAAATTACAGTGTAATTACTATCAAGCTACCTTGCTTTTCATTATCAAGTATCCGAACGTCTTTGCCCCAATACCAAGAGCGTACCTGGAAGAGGAAGAAGGGGGGAAAATAGAGGTGGCTAAGGAAAATCCTAACGTCGTCGCCTGCATACCCTGCACTAATGCCGAGGCCGCAGTTAATATCTGCACAAGGAAAGATCACGGGTCGCACTATTGGTGGATATCCTTCGTACTATCCAAAGATCTCGGAAACTTCAGGAAGCCTATAATATTGGTCAATTGAGCTTCCGCGACCAGATTCTGGCCGGCCTACTTATCCTCTTCGTCCGCTGGACGAAAGCACAAAGGTGCTAATATCTCGATTGACCGCCAGATCCTAATAGGAGACTCCAAGAGGCAGAACCTTTCTTCTCAAGCCTGGTCGATATACCGGTATTGAAGGAATCGTGCGGAGTATTCCTGTCCGAAAATAGGTTCTATTCTTAAGGCTACATGTCCAGTACTTCATATGTTCGTACTCTGTGTGGAGAGGATTTGCTTGAACCTGCAAGATCAGGTGAGGTTCGTGGTTGTCATTTTCACTTGTGCCCTTTTCCAGTGATGGGTTCCTCGGTGATGGATGCGACCCATGGGAGATGGCGAAGACTCGTTCACTTCTGTGAACATGAGTAACAACCTTGGGGACCGACTTTGAACAGAACGATGAATATATGAGTTTTGGTTGAAATTGACGTAAGCCAAAGCAGAGAATTTCAAACCTATTTCAAGGTCGCCAAGATTCAACAACACTGGTGATAGCGAAGAGGTGGCCGTCAATCTGGATAAGATTATCCTCCAAGAGATGGGACGACGACCATCAGAAAAACCTTCCTCCTTGTCAAAGAAAGGATATACAATGACTCTGCTCCCAAGAATTCGTCAACGCTGTTTTATATCTACTGTTAGGCGATAGCGTATACTTCTGATGAAAAACGCCATATCAATTCATCACAGACGACCGTCACTAGCAATAGACAGCTCTAGGTAGGCCAGAGCGATATTTCGTTGATTCCGTCGGTCCAATGCAGCTTACCGCCCTGCCCCAGCTTCGACACGCTCCCTGAAGCCAATATGAGAGCCATTGAAGCCATGATGCCGAATAATATGACGATTCAGCCAATCAAAGGACGTACAGCAGTGTTTAGGTTGTCGCAGCTCAGGCCTTGAAATGCTCACGACCCAGCTTCGGATCCGAAACCCTTCCGGATTCATAAACAAAGACAGGACCGGAAGAGTATGCATTGACCTGCCTTCTCATTGGTTGGGCCATACCTACGCATTACAGCTCTCCCTAGTATACTCGTATAGGCACAATAGCGATCCTGGGCTCAAATTGTCCACAGATATGCTTCTTGCCTTGAACAGGGCAGTGTTGATTGGCCGTTGGACTCCTCGAAAATGCACAGGGATCTGGAAATCATCACTAGTACCACTGCCAACCTCCTTTATCCGTGTGCTTCTTCATCCCGTATCGTTGTATATATCGATGTATATAACCTCAGCAAGAAAGAAAAGGGGGCATTCTTCCACAAAGAAGGGCAAGCAACTACGGCAAGAGTTCGTCCACTCCTCTTATTAGACTTCTTTCCAACGAAGCCAATTGCTATAGAACCAAGCGAATACGAGACTCGCAAACTTACCTTCGTATGGTATTGCTGGATACCATGGACATCCCTCGTTCCCCCATAATGCTGCCGGCTCCAATACAGCAATGCAGTCCATATGTTTCACCCATACCTACCAACAGGCTACCAGTCAATACCACAACAGAAGACGCTGAAAATAGCGTTCTCAATTTGCTGCGATGCGATAGCAGCCAGTACGAACTCGGCTTCCGAAATTCGGGAATTAGGCCTATAGTAGCGCTCATTTTGGGGGAGATGCATGTGGCATACTTTAGTAGGGTGACCGACGAAGGGTTAGAGTCAGGACGCAACGGCGTCAAGTCCAGCCCGCAAACATAGATTGATCAATCACTTGGCTGACAATATACTTACCGCATTGTTTCTTCAATGTCTGTTTAAAACTAAGACGGGGGGAGCAGACGCAGGAGATAATGAACATTCCAAGAAGGCTTCAAAATGAAAAATTCTGGCATTACAGTACCATGAGTTGCAAGCACGAGACTCTCAACCTAGTAGCCACGCAACATTCGAATGCAAGAAAGATAGTGACAATGACCATACGCAAGTATGAGTACGTGGCCGCGTTATTTGGCCTGAGCACCTACTGTCACAAGACTCCCGGACCTGGCACTAGTAGTCAGACCCCTACCAGCAAGGACGCCGGGGAGTATCGCGGAATAGAGACGCCAACCAAAAGAACCCGTAAGTGACGGTCCTTGCCTCGAACGCATGGCGGACGGGAGAAGAGTGCCAGACGCTGGACGAGATGAGCAAATTGGCCGGCAAGTATACGCACTATACGCCGTTAACCAAGAACAAAGGCAAGCGAACGACATTGTCTGGCGTAATAGCACCGGTGAGTCCCAGCAAGAAACAGAAGAGAGAGACAGCGGTCCGCGCTGCGTATTTTGGTAAGGAGCGCCCGGGGTATCAAGTCGTGATTCAGAGGAAATGATTCGGAGCGAGTAAAAAGTCAGATAGCGAAGCGATGGCCAAGAGAACGGCACATTCCGAATGCATTTACGGCGTGCGGCGATGGGCCTAATAGAAGTGTTGTAGCTGCGTAGCACCCCGAGAAGTACTTGAAAATATCGATCGGAAGCTACTTTCTCTGTACCCGCAGGTTTTCAGGTTAAAGTATATCCTCGAATCGTTCCAAGGAGCGCCCGTCAACGCCCCCATGCCGGTATTTGTTGGAGACATGGGGAGAACAAGCTGCGGCTCGAGATTCAATGTCGAATGCCTTCAGCGTGGCCCACAACATGGGGCAAAATCTCACTAAGCGGAACGCCATACCCCAATCACCCATGCCCGCTGAATGTGGAGATTGATGAAAATTAGCTTCTTGCTCTAGCTGGAATACCTACAGCGAAGCACCCGCGTCAATCCAATGTGTTTACAATTAGAGGAGGACTGACAGCTTTAACGCCCGCAGCGGGGAGCAATATGGGTTATCACAGCACACCAACAGCATGGACTACCGAGTAACATAGATTTTCGCAGCACTGAGGAACACCACAGCCAGCATTGGTTACTAGAGCATCTACTACTTACCAGGAGGAAATTGTCTTGTAGATGGGAGAGAGCTGCAGGAGCGGGAAGGCGGCTTCCCGTTTTTGGGTCTTTCTAGCCCTTGCTCAGCAAACACGAATAAATGATGATTACTTCAACTGAGAAATCGCACGCGAAAAAACATGGCGTCATTTGAAACGAAGCAAAAAAAGGAAAGCCCGGAATGAAGGCCCATGACCAACTCATTCGTAAGTGATTAAAAATTGATATCGAATCAATCCGAAATCAATTAATCGAATTTGGTCAGGTTTCTACCGTGATTTGGTGCGTCGTGCGACCGAGGAGGACTCTGGTGATGAGTCTCTTCTTCAATCTTCACCCCTTCCCGTGGTCGAAATTACAACGTAATTTGAGTCTTTCACCGTCCAAACCTCATCCAAAGTCATCTTTCAACCCCATCCAAGCCCAAATCGAGAAGTCACGCGGATATGTGAGGTTCTCTAAGGAGCTTCAGACGGAGCCACATGCCTCTCATATCAAATTTCGTATGCGCTTTACCGGACCCCAGGGCCATCACAGAGTCGACTTGGAAGCTCAAACACATCATTTCATCAGGCATAACTTCGTGGTGAAGTCTCTACTACGTTGGATCGAAAGAGGCCAAGAGATAGCGGGCCCAAGCTTTGCGGCGTGCTAGCTTCCGACCCCTCAAGCCAATCGGCTTGATGCCCCTCAGGCGTGCGCGTGGGGTGATGATGAAGGCCAAGAGGTTGAAACGCGATTGCATCACACAAGATGGAAACCGTTTCATCTCCCCGTGGCGACATTCTTACACGTGTCCCGGAAGGGCATTCCGTTCGCATTATGAAAGTTGAATCAATCTCGGCGATTATTCACGTCTTACGGCGGGCCAGCTTGATGAGCGATAGGACCAACATCCCCTAGCCCCCGCTCACCTTCCCCGAACTTCACCTAGCCGCGACGGGGAGTCCCAAAGTACCGGAGTCATGATGACTCCCCGCCCTCCTTTTCCCTCCTGCTGCTTCACCGCTACCTCTCCCTCTACCTCTCCCTCTACCTCTACCTCTTCCTCAATCCCCAGCTCCATCGTTGCAGCGTCATCGCAACTAAGAGGTGGAGCAGCAAGAGCGTCGCGCCACTGCTCTCCCCCGTAGAGCGTTCCCTCCCCCTCTCTCTTTCATCCCCATCAAAACCACCACCGCCCATCGCATCTCACACCACCCACCCACCATGTCGACCTCGCGCCGAAAATCCAGCGTGATCGCGCCCCCCAGCAACGACTCCTCCCACCTCGCCAAACTCGGCCACAAGCAAGAGCTGCAGCGCAACTTCTCCCCGCTGGCCATGCTCGGCCTCGCCTTCGCCATCCTCAACTCCTGGACCGCCCTGTCGGCCTCCCTCTCGCTCGCCCTCCCCTCGGGCGGCCCCACCTCCGTGATCTGGGGCCTCGTCACCGCGGGGATCTGCAATCTCGCGCTGGCGGCCTCGCTGGCGGAATTCCTGTCCGCGTACCCGACCGCGGGGGGCCAATATCATTGGGTGGCGATGATAAGCTGGAAGGAGTGGGTGCCGATATTATCGTGGATCGCGGGGTGGATCAACGTGTCTGGGTGGGTGACGCTGACGGCGTCCGGGGGGTTACTGGGAAGCCAATTGATCGTCGGGGCGATATCGTTCTACCACCCGTCCTACTCGCCGCAGAATTGGCATCAGTTTTTGATCTACATCGCTTACACCGTCATCGCGTTCTTCATCAATGCCTTTGCCAATAGCACGTTGCCTTTCATCACCAAGGCGGCGTTTACGTGGAGTATCGCGGGCTTTGTCATTATCAGCATCACCGTGCTGGCGTGCGCGAGTCCGACGTACCAGACGGGGGATTTCGTGTATCGGGATTTCATCAATCAAACTGGCTGGCCTGATGGGATCGCCTGGCTGTTGGGCTTGCTGCAGGGAGGGTTGGGGTTGACGGGGTACGACGCGGTGGCGCACATGATCGAGGAGATTCCCAACCCGACCGTGGAGGGGCCGAGGATCATGATTGCGTGTGTGGGCATCGGGCTGTTCACGGGCTTCATCTTCTTGAGCTGTCTGCTGTTCGTGCTCAAGGATGTGGACAACGTGATTGAAACGGCCAATGGACCGCTCCTCGAGATCTTCTTTGACGCCACCAACAGCAAGGCTGGCTCGATCTGTCTTCTCATGTAAGCTCCCCACCATCCCTTCTTGATCCATAATTCCCCCTTCTGCCTCACCCTTCTCTCTCACCTAGCTTCCAAACCCCCCACCCACCTTCTCAACCCCGGCAACTAATCACACATGATAGCTTCCCCCTCCTCTGCCTCCTCTTCGCCACCACCTCAATAATGACGACCTCCTCCCGGATGACCTACGCCTTCGCCCGCGACGGCGGGCTCCCCTACTCCCGGCTCCTCGCCCACGTAGTCCCCCGCCTCGACCACGTGCCCCTGGCCTCCCTAATCTTCACCACCATCCTCGTCATCATCTTCGGCTGCATCTTCCTGGGCTCTTCGGCCGCTTTCAACGCCATCATCTCCGCCTCCGTGGTCGCGCTGGGGATCTCCTATGCGTTTCCCCCCGCGATACATTGCTTGAGGGGGCGGAACCGGTTGCCGCCGCGGCCGTTCGTGTTGCCGAGTGCGGTGGGGTGGGCGTGTAATTTGTTGGGGATCGCGTATGTGGTTGTGACGAGTGTGTTGTTTGTGTTTCCGCCCGAGTTGCCGGTGGGGGGGAGTAATATGAATTATTGCATTGTGGCGTTTGCGATGATCTTGATTGTGAGTACGGTGCAGTGGTTCGTGGATGGACGGAAGAATTTCAAGGGGCCGAAGGTGGAATTTGTGGGCGAGGAGGTGGAGGGTGAGGGGTATGAGGGGGGTAATGATGGGTTGGAGGGGAAGAGGGGGGAGATGGATGGGAATGGGCTTTCTGAGATGGGAGGGGAGGGGAGGAAGGCGGAGATGAATGGGGACGCCAGCTTGAAGGAGATGGATGGGATGGGGAGGAGGGGGGAATTGGGCAGCTGAGGGTATATGGCTAAAGCTTTCTGTATATGCAACGGGCGGCAAATCTCCAAGAAATCCTTGAGGTTCTAGAGACTAGAAGACATTTTTGTACATCAGCCATTTCCAAACAATGATGAATCGCACAATCTCCTCTTGAGAATCATGATTCGCAATCAGCAAAATCGGTGTATTTCATGCTCGTTAGATCTTATGCGGAGCAAAACATCAAAAACGCCCAATCCAACATCGCTATCCCATCAAAATAGTATTCGATCCTCAAGATAGAGCCTGGCAATGTATCCTCTGCAACGATTCGAACGGAATCTAGATCCTCTCTCCCAAAATTCAGAGTCTCATTTCGACAACCTGAACTCCTCCACCGCACCCTATTCAACATGGAAGCACTCCGTCATATATATCAATCTGGCAATACTTACCCATCGTGTCCAGTATCTTATCAGCAACCTAATCCGCTGAGCCTGCATCATCAACGCAGTGCCGTTTATACACTAAGGCAATCCCTAGCCATCTTCTCCTAGGAGTTACAAGGAAGCAATGTCTTGAAACTGCCTGCCCTCTCATCACTATGCTATTTCTACCCAATCTCCGGGCGGGGGAATGGAAGATGGTTCGTGCGAGCCGGACAACTGCTGTCGTAGCGGTATAGCTCACTCGTCTCTCCTTTTCGTTCTAGGCAGGATTGTCCGCGTTTCTCATGGGTTGGAGAGTCGTCGCCGAATGTCGCAATTACCAGCCTCGCAAGCAGATGGGATTTCCAAACAAGATCCTAGACTTTTGGGCAGCTCGGCGTGTAACGTTTCACGTAGGCTTTGTGAGTTGTCGATCAGAAGCCGCCTGTCTGCGCGTGGCGCTTTGTTAGCACTTGCTCGTGGACGCCCGGTAGAGTTGCTGTCGTTCAGTCTCGGGTCGGAAACAGAACGCTGGAAGCTGGGGAAGGCGATCCAACCTCTACCGAAGCTCTGACTGACGGTATTTCCTTGAGTTTCTTCCACAAGATCTCGAGTGAACGTTGCGCAGCGTACCTCTCGTTTTCGTCTCCCATGGATGGCATGAGGTCTCCTGCGACTTGCGCGGCTCTTTTCAAATTGTCATACTCGTAGCTACAATTCGCGAGCAAGATTTCGAGACATTGATGTTGATCATACCATCTAGCTTCCCGGACCAAACGAGGTTCCTCTGCGTAGCGTTTTTTTCGCTTCGGACCCACATCGTCACCGTCTCGAAGCCCGAGATCAAAGAGGGTTTGTAGCTTTTCCGGACTTTGGTGCTGAATTGCATATCTCAGCAGACCTTGGTCGGATATTTCAACAAATGATCCCAACGGTCGCGGTATTCCTCGGACACAGACAGCTTTCACGGTAGCAGGTCCTGCCATCGGAGATTTGATGGCCAGTCCAAGGGCATTGATTGGAGGTTCATGAGCACAGCACTCCAGATTTGGATCTGCGCCATACTCGATAAGCCTCTCAACTGCCTCGCTGTGCCCTTGTTCGATGGCAAGCTGTAAAGGAGTATATCGAGATGCAAGATATCTATTGACTCTCTCATACGGGTACTGATAATCGCTGCCTTTTTCATTCCTTTTGATGTCACTCATCAATAAGTCGATTATTTCAATCTTGCCGGCTTCCGCGGCGAAATGAAGTGGTGTCGCACCCCTTCCAATCGTACCGTCAGGATCAGCGTTGTTCTGCAGCAGTAGCCGGACCACTTGTTGATGGCCCATACTGGCTGCGAGATGTAACGCTCCTGAGCACACTGCTTCGTGCCCACGCAGACTCTTGTTGAGCTGCGGAAAATAAGCCAGCAGGAGGTCAACGCAATTCTCATGGCCATATACAGCCGCGCATTCGAGAGGATCCAGCGCAATGAGATATTCATTGTCATTAGCAGTCAGAGTAGAATCCCACTGCCAAAATTTTATTTTTTTGGCCTCATCTCCGAGTGTTTCTGATATGAGAAGCTTTGATAGCACGTTGGGATCCCCATTAGCGGCGGCAAAGTGTACTGCAGTAGGACGACGAACATATATACAGGTACCCAAAGCAGAAAGAAGTAAGGAGACATTGACTTCAAGGGGCAACGGTAGCGACTCGCCTCCTTCTATCAAGACCTTGGCACCAGCTTTGAGTAGCAAATCAACGACTTTGGTGTGACTCCGTTGGCTAGCTAAGATCAATGGTGTCTCCCCTCGGGCGTTTTGCTGATTTAATAGCTGGGTCCCTCTCCGCAGAATTTCCTCAACAACGTCGGCTTGACCATCTCTTGCGGCCACATGCAGCAAAGTCATCTCCGTTGCATCTACAGCGCGGGAGTCAATCTTATAACTGTCAAGAAGCCTTTTCACGAGGTGCAGTCGGCCACATGAGGCTGCTGCAAAAGCTCCTTTAAGAAAAGCCCCTCCCGCAACTTCCTTGTCATGAAATATTCTGCCGAAGTCCATCAATGCGATGAGGCCCTCAAGTGCTCCAGAACTACAACAAAATTCGATCCAATCCGCAATCACGTATGGTGCTTGATTAAACCGCGGTGTCAATTCTGTATTTGGCGGGAGTGGCACTATTTCTTTGAGGACGGCGATGAACATGTAGGATATAAGCTCTGATTGGTCGTGTGCGCAGGCTATATTCAAGCTCTGGTGATGGTACCGCTCATGGTACAAATGATTCGTTATCTCTGCGGGAAGTGCCTGTATCAGTGGCACATGACCCATTTCAGCCGCCCAATGTATAAGGCTACTCCACCTGGAACGTTGCAACGGGCGATCTTTGGACTCGCCTGGAGGACAGCCTTGGCAGCCGTAAGTGCCATAATGCTGATTCAGACCCCATGGCCGTATTTCAAACCTAAGATTCTTGTGCAGGATCAAATTCCAGAATTTCCGAAATACTGGCAAACAGCCAATTTGCATTTCACAACGGATCTTCTCCCCCCTGACAAATTGGTTGAATGTTTGTAGGTCAAATACTTCATCGGGTACATCCATTTCAGTCCCGGTCTTACCTAGCTGTTGCTTCGTATGCCAAGGCCAATATTCACTGACGTAGTCCAGCAGTGCGTATTTGTCCCGCAGTTCTGGTGGAGCCCGTTGGTTGAATCTTCGATCATAGCTTGAGAAATCAATATCGGGAATTCGGATATCACCGTTACCACCTAGGAATCTGTAGGGAATCTGAAAGAGAGGCCTTTTCAGGCCGATAGTAGCTGGAATTGCAATAGGTCCACCGCTCTTGAAGACCTGACGCATTGTGACGATTTTTTCTTCGTCAGCTTTGACCATTGCAGACTCAAAGTCAGAGAAACACAAGTAGGCTGCACACTTCATCGCCAGCTGATATTCGGCACGGACGTCTGTGAAGTAGTATTTCATCAGATTTGGGGATGAGAGGCCATCTGATTCGACGATGAACGGTTCGATGTGAGATCCATCTTGAACAGCTGGGCGTAAGAGATGTTGGCGAACGGTGTGATGTGCGAAGCGGACCCGATCATCCTGATCTCGGATGATAAGTCCGCGACATAGTCCGATCAGTTTACCTCCGTCCGGGATCTTTTCTGCGTCCCAGTGGTCATCCACGATATCGAATGCTACGGCCTCCTGCAACTCAGGCACGGTGAGAGGTCTGCGAGCAAAAGCCACCCACTGCAACGCTTGTTGTACCAAAAGTTTATTGGCCTGAAATTTTCCACCTTCAACCTTCTCCAATATACGGACATAGGTGTCATGCAGACCGTTGGGTAGATGATCTAATATAGTTTCAATAGTCCGATCCGAAGTTGCTTCGCATAGGTCTTGTAGCTGGAAATGTACCCAAAGAAACCTGCGGATCGTGAGCTAGTATCATATCTGCTGATTAATCCAATCATACATGCCTTGGGCTTTCTCGGAAAGCTTGCTCGTGATCAGTCTTTTCAAATGTTTGTTCCTGATCGTCAGATTCCCATTGGAGATGCACGATGTAACGGACTTCGATATGAAGGCCTCAATGTCAGCGTGTAGCATTGTCACGTCGACTTTCAGATTTGCAAAAGTTCTGAGATGCCTCAGAGGCTTCTCTTCTTCCCGACATGTTACGATGATCTTCACGATAGAATTCCCCACATTCAACCAGCGCGAAATTTGTTCGCTGAGGCAATTCTGAGTCTCATCCGAGCATTCGTCAAGGCCATCGATCATGATGCGCAGTGAGTGGCAGGCTTCAATTGATCCTGATAAGATAATCGCTAGATCATGTTCATCTGGCCCATGGCAGCTCCGTCTACACTGCTCAATAATGCGGTGTCTGATATGGTCCGGCATTTTCCTGTTGTCGAACAGCTGTTTCAACAATGCCCGATAGATGTTGACTGCCAGCAATGTAGCGGGATCACTATAATCACAGAAGAAGTATACGATCGAGCCATCATTTCTGAGACATTGCTCCTTTACCATTGTCGACCTATCACGAAGCAAAGCCAGCGTAAGCGACTTGTTATTGAGACTTTGATTAGAAACAACTCACATGAGAACGCTTTTCCCGCATCCCGCTATAAGAATCAGAGACTAATTTGCGAATCGAGAAGAGTAGTAATTTTATACTTACGTATTCCGCTACAACACAGCCCCTGCGAAAAGGTAGACTGTTCCCACTCCTTGTACATGCGATGATTCTTGAACCAGGTACACGTGCCCTTTTGATGCAAGTTATACAATCTATGCAGCTGCGCTTCGTAGTCGACTGGAGAGAAAATTGCGAAAGTTCGCTGCATCTCACTCTCTGCTTTGGGTAAGCTACGGAGCCCAATGAGGAAATTAAGCATTTTGAGGCTGCCTAACACCTAACGAACCTTGTTGCTCTTTGCTGACCTTAAGCCATACCAGCGAATTTGTCAGCGGGCGCAAAACGCTACCAAATTTATGATGGACATATAAGTCATGCTGCTGGCGTAAATATGACCCCAAGTGCCAGCAGCAGGTCGTTCAATCGTAGGCGCAGGGAGCCGGAATGTACCTTACCTGCATTTGATTCGCAAGCACCACACTTCTTGAATCTGCAGACTCAATCATGTGCGATGTTGTCACTTCCTTCTCAACGAGCTTCTGATGTTTTCGAAAAATCCCTATCTGATCTCCAAATTGCCGGTCGAAAGTCTTCCAGGTAAGACTGAGAGACGATCGTTTGACTCGTCGCAAGGCATGCTTTGCATCCGAGCAGAACTGGATCAGGTCGCAATAGATGACCGACAGAGCCCGTACAAGACGCTCGTGTCTAGGGAAGAGTCTCTCATACACATGAAGACGGGGAAGAACATCCCCAATGTCAATGAACATGGTGGAGATCCGCTCAAAGTATTGGCCAGTCTCGCGGGCAAGCTGATCCAAGTCAATCCTCAGAGAAGTATGATCGAGACATGTGCAAAACCTTACATGAAGAACAATACGTATGCCCCCCCACAACGGACTCATGACCAAAGGATAGGTATTGGCAAGGACATCCAAAGCAGCACCATATTGCTCTATAGACTGCACAAACGGCTGAAGCTTCTTGAAGAACTTGCGGGTGCGGCTCGTGTCATCGCTAATCTTATCGACGGCACTGGCTTCATAGAAGATGGTCTCGGGTGTGGCCTGGAAGTAAAGCCGCTTTTCATCCTCGCTGAGATCTTCGGTGAAGCGGTCGCATGCTCGTGTCCAGGCATCTGGACGGAACGCGTCGTGTGTCATCATGCAGCCGTGTCTATGAACGAGCTTGTTCCAACTGGTGCAGTACTTAGCCAGAAGATGAAGTCAAATACTGTAGGGTGGAAGACGAGGTCGGAAGGTGAAAGAACAACATCAGGCTGAGGAATAGCGGGCATTGCTGGCGGAGGCTGTCAGCCGTATGTACGATGACGTTGGCCACGCCCAAATTTGGCGCAAAGTAGATGTAATGTACATCGCAGCATGATTCAATCCATATCAGGAATATGAAATTGTTGGATGGTGAGGGAGCCTAGTCGGGCAAAGTCCAGGCGCAGACGCTAAGCGGAGGGAAGATCATTGAGGGAAGGTGCGTCCCTCAAGGCACTCGCAACAACCACACACTGGGGTTACCGGATCAGACTTGCTTTGCTTACAGGGGTGAGATCTCGCTGTCACGCCCAAGGCAGCCATCAATATTGAAGATGGTTTCCTTAAACCCTGGGACTCATTGTCAACGTCGTGAATAATGCTCCTCAGCCCACGCCCTCACACCCTGCATTTCCATCCCCCTTTGCCTCCCCCAACAGCTATCCGTTGGCCAACTGACCCCTTTGCCCTCTGCAAAGACAACCCGATACCTCCTTAACCCCACTTCTGCCTCGTCGCCCCCCCTCTCCGCTTCCTTCAGCTCGTTCTTCAGTACATCAAACGGCACCACATCCACTGCGACCTCCCTCCCAGTCGCCTTGCCCAACTCATTCGCTAGGGCACGAGCGTTCACCGTCGCTCCCACCGTGTAGACGATCCCGCTCCCCTTCTCACCCTCGTCAGTCATCACCATCTCCGCTACGACCCTCCCAATATCTTCCACACTCGTGACCGTGATCTCGGTCTCCTCACTGCCCAACGCCATAACTTTGCCCCAGTCTTTACTGACCACCCCAAAAGCCTCCTCAAACAAGAAGCTCATGAACATACCCGTACTAACGATCGTCCACTTCACCTCCTTCTGCGCCCTCAACATATCCCTCACATCCAATTGCTCATTGAAGAGATCCTGCGCGCTGCCCCGGCCAATGGCATCGTAATCGCCGCCAAATTGCCAGGGGAAGTACCAAATCCCCTTGCCCGCCTCTTTCCTCTCGCGAGCAGCATTTGCTTCGAACACGGCCTTTGCAAGCTTCAACTGTGTGCCGGGCGGGTATGTCATGCCTGAGCATGAGATGATGATGTCGAAGGGCTCGAGAAGGGCGGCAAGTTCAGAGGTGGTGGAAGCGGCGACATCACCGGGCAGGAAGGATATGCCCAGGTCTGTGCGGAGGTGGGCGGTGAAGGCTTTCTTCTCGGAAGAGGCAGAGGCAGCAAGGGCGCTGGGGCGGAGGAGGACGGTGATGGGGGTTGAGGATGGCGAGGCCGTGTGTATGGGATGACGGGCAAGAGCTGTCAGGACCGGGAGGCCAAGCTCACCGGCGCCGAGGACGAGTATGGACGGCATTGCAGAGGATTTCAACGGAATGGACAGTCGAGCATTGCGGGGTGGTTTGCGAGTCAGCTCAGAATTGGAACGTGCTGAAATCAGATGGGGACATTATTTATTCACTGGGAAGAGCCAAGGCAGCTCCATCTATCATCGAAAAGGAGAACCATGGCTTCCGTTCAGTCGAGCCAGACAAGGCGCACATCATCTGAGATCAGCATTACATCCCCGTTGGCATCATTGAGAGTGCTGCGAGTGGAGCTCAAGGACTGACGGTTTGGAAGAATGTATTTCAAAGCAGGTGTATTTCAAAGCCGTGCGTACTACGTCATCGATAACAGATGTTTTCAGCCCTACACGGAACGGATGCTCACACGACCGGCCGAGGGTAAGACTTGGAGCTTCTCTCTTTACCAGAGTCCCTTGCTATCAAGAAGAGACCCAAAATTTGTTAAAAAAAATATGCATTATCAGAAATTAAAATATAGAGATAGTGAACTAAGTTGTAGGAAATTTGAGTAAGAATTGAGAATTTGAGAAGCTGTTATAGAAACAAGACCCGGAGAATCCCTGAAAGTGGATGGCCACTTGACCTTCGGGCGTCAATGACCCTTGAATCGGCAGTATCCCCACAAATCAAGCTGATTGGACGCAGATACTCTTTGACAATGTCGTGACACTCTGATATCGGCTCCTTCGAGAGATGCAGGCTGCAGCCATCATCATGAATCTCACACGATTCCCGGAAAACGGTTTGATGGGCATCCGAAACAATCTATTAGAAAAATTCAATAAATGGATATATATATCATCCATGTCCATGTCTCTCAGGTTATTCTCAGCTCAAGTCATCCAACACCTCAAGCCAAAGTATTCCAGCCTCTTTGACCATCCAAAGTCCAATCATTCTTCAGAATCCACCAGCAAACCTTCACGATGGTCATCCGTCTCGGCATCATCGGACTCTCCGCAGACCCGCAGGCATGGGCTGCAATAGCTCATATCGGGCCTCTGAGGGAGAAGGCGCTGACAGACAAGTACGAACTCACTGCGGTAGCAACATCTTCAATCAAGACTGCAAAAGCGGCCGCCAAAGCCTATGGCGTTCCTGAGAGTAAGGCGTATGACAATCCTGTAGACATAGTAAATGACAAGGATGTTGATATGGTTGTTGTGTCTGTCAAAGTAAGCCACCCAAAGAGGTGTTCAGACCTTGTGCCTCTATCACCCTCGGAAAGATCATTGTTGCTAACCAAGAAATCAAGGTCCCAATGCATCATCAACTCACGATGCCAGTCTTGAGAGCCAAGAAGGATGTCCTGGTCGAATGGCCACTGGGTGCCAACACAGCGCAAGCGGAAGAAATGGCCGCTTTGGCCAAAAGCCAGAATGTCAAGAATGTTGTTGCCCTGCAGGCTCGCGCCTCGCCGCTGATTCAAAAGGTATGCGTGAATTTTCCCCACAGTCAACCAAAAGAATCGTAGTGACAATGACGACTTAGGCAAAAGAAATCATCGACTCCGGTACGCTCGGGCGCGTGATGGCGACCAACCTCATCGTCAATTCCTCAACCATGATGAGGTTGCCCGATAAGGCCACCTACCTCAGAGACCAAGCTTCAGGTGCGAGTGTCGTCTCCATCCCCGTCGCCCACTCCCTCGACCCACTGGTCTACCTCCTCGGGGAATTCGAATGGCTCTCCGCCCTCCTAACCACCAACAATCCCACCATCCAATTCAATAAGCCCGACGGCAGCCTCACCGCCCCCGAGCCCCGCAACTTCGCTGACGGCATCAGCATCCACGGCAAGCTCGTCGGTGGGGCCACAGCGGTCTTTGTCTACAACACCAGCGAAGGATCACCCGACGGCTCGACCTGGGAAATCATAGGAGAGAAGGGGACAATCAAGATGGACCTGGGGAAATTGATGCTGCAAATGGCCGAGGGGAAGATGAGCCTTTATCAGCCACCAGGTGATGGAGGGGATGAGGGGATCTATGGGGTGCCGAAGGCCGGATCATGGACTGACGTGCCCATTGAGCCTCATATCGCATTTGGAGGGATTGGGGAGGTGTACAATGCGTTCGCAGAGGGCAAGGGAGGGTTTGCGGATTTCGACGAGGCGGTCAAGAGGCATAAGATGGTGGATGCCATATTCCGCAGCGGGGAGAAGGGGACGCGAGAATCGTATCTGTGATGGTCGGTAGCATTGCATGATCAAGTCCTCAAGTCAGCCCCTGCTCAATGACCAGTCTGAAACATCACTCGACTGCTTTGAGCCTCATATTAAGACGAACCACTCAATTCTGAAGGAAACAATTCCGTCTCCTCCTTCACCTCGCTTACATATTGTACTCTGATTGGCGCGCATACTGACTTCCAATCCACTCACCGAGTTGCACCCAAATTACCCAAAAACCATCGCACGTTCCTCTCCGACCAAAAAAAGCGCGCCACCACCAGTCCACCCCCTCTTCTCATGCTGACTGCATGGATCATGGATGACCAGTCGGCAGTCGCTCCTTTCCCCAGATTCTTCTACCCACCCCTGCAAAACGCCAAACCAATCACAAAAAATCGCGATCCCTCAGAGAATTATGTCTCTGCAGCTCTGCGGCGTTTCTGTGACTCCAGCACACCCTCTTTGGGAGCCTGTCGCCTTTCGACCTTCTCGAAGCAGTTTACGCTCATCTGATTGAACTCCATCTCTCCCTGTTCCTTCTAGAAGCATTATCGAAGCCTTCTCCTACATAATCGAACACACCATCATGAAAGGGTGTGATGCAGTGATCACAAAAGTGGCTTGCAGGATTCCGAAACGGCGCGCCCTTGCCCCCTTTCCCCAGGGGTCTTGACTTCGGCACACTGCCTCATCGAGATCTGAGATTTGGGGAGAAGATGGAAATTAGATGATTCATTGGTTGCCACTCTCATTGGTGGCTTTGGATGGCAAAAGACCAAAATGGGACGAATCAGGATCAACGGTTGGGAGGCTCGAAGGAGTGCAAGCGTGCGGTTTGGCGCAATCCGCGTGATGCAGGGTGAGTATGTCATCGTTCTCTTTTGCTCCAGTTATTGAAGGAGACCGTCTGCGTGCGTTCTTTTTGGCTTGGCCGCACATTCTTTCGAATGAATTTTCTTCCTATTCGTGGGATGGCACCAATAATTGGAGGGAAGGAGAGGGCACCAATGGGTGAGAAAATATATCGCAAGAAAAACCCGCGCGCGCGGACCAAGAGATGCATGATGAGGCAAGACCCAAGTAGAGCAAGCCACCCCCGGGCCCCGAAAACTCTGAATTGTGGTGGTTTTTAGAATGCCGTTTCGCTCGAACCAGTGAAATATGGAGAAGGCCATGGGAGAGAAAGGATAATTTGAACCAATTGAATTGTAGCAAATGGCAGACCGAGCAAAAAGAGAAGGTTTCTCTGTGCTGGTTCTGTAGTAACACGTAGTAAAGTTGGTAGTGGTGCGTGCTTTTTTCTGCCGTGCATTTTGCACTTTGTCAAAAGTCTTCCTATTTTAGAGTAGCCACTATTTGTGACTATTCTGTACCATCAATCCATCATTCGGCCATTGCTCCATTCAAGGATTCGTAGCTGACTCTTGGCCCAAGAGCTCGGTAACTTACCTTCATTCTGTACCAGTCATCCACAATAATCAAGTAATCCATCGCCTGGTCTCCATCCTTTACGGTCTTTTACGGGTTTTACCCCAGCTTTTGCCTCAGCCCAGCTTTGGTTGCCTCTCAGCCACCATCGTCTCCCACCGTTCCAACATCATTCATCCATTCATCCTCGACTGTGAACCACTGACCCCGAGTCCGCCCGGACCTCTTCAGTTCCTCACTCATACAACAGAGAGGGACTGTGACCTCTCGCAATGATCCCGCGGCTCGTTGTGACGCCCACCAGAAGTTCCACAACATAACCCTCCCTTACCTCCTCCTCACTGTCGCATCCTCGATGAGTGCTACGCGGGCATCGCTGGCATTACCCTCCTCTAATCCTCCACAACACTGTCGGCCGTCTCTCTCACGCTCATGGATTTCAAGAGCGGCCCACCGCCGGTGGATGGGAACCGCAATATGGACAGAGTGCTGATTGGCGTCAATTGGGCTGTTTTTGGCCCCTCGTGGATTGCTGTCATATTGCGCACCATCACACGGATATGGATCTCGAGAAACTTCGGCTGGGATGATGCGGTGATGCTGGTGACCCAGGTATGGACCGACCACTCCACTCCCCCCCTTCCTCAACGCTTGCAGGAAATGGCTGACAGTATCTTCCGTCTGGGATAGGCACTCAACTCCGCTGGCATGGGCTTCGTCATGCTCGAGGTGTACTGGGGCCTCGGCCAGCACAAGTACTATATCAAGCCTGATCACTGGGTCGGCTTCCTCAAGTACAACTACCTTGACTGGTGCCAGGTCTTCCTCACCCTGGCATTATGCAAGATCGCCATCTGCCTCTTCCTCCTCCGAATATCCAAGTTCGACCGGTGGCGCAAATTTCTGTACGGCATGATCGCCTTTCTAGTCGTCTCACACGTGGCAATTACCCTGCTTTATATCTTTCAGTGCAATCCAGTGAACAAGGTGTGGGACATCCATGTGCCGGGAACCTGCTGGAGTAAATACCATTTGGAGATCTTGATCATTGTGCAAGGAGGTACGTCGTCCACATTCTTCCGTCTCGGCTGGCTGCATTCCCGCATTCCACACACACACACACACTTCCCACAAGCTGACCACCCTTTTAAACATCTTAGTCCTTTCCATCGTCACCGACATCATCGGCGCCCTCTTCCCCATCCTCCTCATCCGCAACATGAAACTTCCCCGCCGCCAACGACTCGCCCTCAACCTCCTCATGGGCCTCGGCTTTCTCACCGCCACCGTCTGTACCATCCGCACCGCCTTCTCCTACGAGGTCAAAGCCGACGACACGAGCTGGCAGGGCGTCCCCAACGCCATCTGCCGCATGATGGAAATCAATTTCGGCATCATCGCCGCCTGCGCGCCCATGATCCGGCCGATGTGGAACCTGGGGCGAAGGAAATACAGGCAAAAGTTTGGGCCAGCGAGCAAGACCAGCGTGAGAACCCCGATGAGCAGGCTGCAGTGGTATCGACCGCCTGTGTCCGGACCGTGGTATCGCAAATGGGGGAGGAGGTTCTATTGGGGGGTTCCCCGGCCGCCGGTCAGCAAGACGAGTTCGACCAAGAGTATGAATCCGAATGGGCGGGATAGTGGAGTGGAGGAGAACGAGAAGGCCATCCTGCCGCCGCCGAACCCGGTTGTGGTGCCAAAGCAGCATGTACCCGAGAGTAAATGGCCGCAGCGGTATGAGATCGAGAGACCCGCCAATGCGACATGGGCGAAGGATGATGCTGAGGCCGGGCCCAAGACACCGAAGACGAATTCGAGTCAAGGGCATAGTCAGAGCTTCGATCTGCCGTTGCAGGGGGTGAGGAGCGATGACTGGAACAGTCAATATGGGACTGCGGCCGGAGTCGGGGAGGGAGGGGGATTTGACGATGACGAGGAGCCGCCAGATTGGGGTGGCTACCAATTCCATCGAGCGGTGGTGTGAAAAGAGGAGGGCTTCTGCGTACTTGTTAAGCACTACGAGGCGTTTTGAAAAGATCCTGAGATATCCAGTGACACGACACGAACGATCATACTAATGACTCAGGCGGGGGTGCCGCGCCTGCTGGGTGAGGAATCGAGGCGGATGTACGATATATCCAAAGGACTGCAGCCGTGAATGACTTGTATATACCAAGGATGCTGGCAGATGAGGTGGTTCCTAGAACGTGGGGGGCGAAGCTCCAGAGGGCGTTGGTAGGAGCGTTTTCCCATGACTACGATATAGGTGGGCCACTTCCAATTATATTGAGTTCAAACAAGGGTCCTAGAAAGAAAGCAGCAGTCTTCTCCTTCCCCAGAAACAGCTGTCAATTCGTATGGCAAGAACATGTGAGCTTTGCACGACTTCGGTCCGTCTGGTTGGATTCACTGGTCCGGTCACGTTTCATTCGCCGCCATCATCACGGTGAAGTGTTGACGGATGATATCATTTTCCTCTCCAACATAAACAAAGTCGCAGCCTTAATAGCTTCCCATCTACGGACATGAATATCACTGGCTCCATTCATCTGCCCACGCTTTCTGTATTTTTTTATTACTATTGCTGTCTGCTGCTCCTTCCCTGCTGTGGAATCCTCCTTTGCTTCACAATTTGGTTCACCGTTGAGCTCCTCGCCAAATCCATCATCGAACGAATTCCCTTACGCGTCCACGGGGACGTGTTGATCCATTGATCGTGGATCTTCTTGAACGGTGTGATCACGCCTGTACGACTTGCATTCGAACATTGATAGGGTACGTCTTCACTCACAATTCAACATTGAACAGCTGGAATGTGAGACTGACGCGTGCTCGACCAGCAGACATTGTGTTGGATAGGACTGTGACACAAGAGCAGGATATACCAAGCAGAGCAAACGCGTCTTGGAAGAAGGGTGTAGCAAGATCCCCAATCATCCTTAGAGTTCCAGCACGGCGCCTCAAGCGTACGCGACCAAAACAAACAGCAGCAGCCTCATCCACCTCTTCACCACATCGACACCGCCATCTTCTGATCTCAAGGCTTCTTCACGACCAACACTCTCCACAGCAGTGAAGCACATCAGTGAAAGGAAAAACCACACCTCGCCAGCAGCATGTCGGGCTTCTTCCCCAACTACCCTCACAACCAATTGCCCCAGACCGGCACACTAGCAAGCCAACCTCGCGGCATGAACTTCGCGCAGACAGCACGCGCCGAGGAGCTCAAGGCGGCTCGCGCACGTAAGGCCGCGCACGATGACCATGAACAGTCGCAACAGCAGCAGCAGCAGCAACGTGAGCAAGGACTGGGTCTTCCAACCCGAGGACCAATACCCTTGGGCGCGTACACAGTGTTCAAGAAGAGGACGAGGACCAAACATGGAAAAGTGCAGGGACGAAGTGAGCGTAGTCGGAATGAGAATGACAGTCAGGAAGAGCTTAGTCGACCGGCGTCCACGGTCCCCAGCATCCCCGAGGAAAATGAGAATGAGAATGAGGCTACTGTGAAGACCAATGCGCAGACGGACCCGATGGGGAGTGCACATAAGAAAAGAGAGTCGATGGTGAGTGGGTATGAAAGATATTTACGTGAGCAGGCGAATAAAGCTGCGGGTTCTGCTTCTGGATTGGGGAGAATGCCGATGCCGAATGAGGCAACCACCACGACAGCGACAAATGCCACAGCCACAACAACATCTGCCTTTCCCTTCTTTCAACCTTCAACCATCCCCAATATTCCCATAACGTCGAATGCACACGACCAAAATGTAGGGGTGAATCCTCATCATCACACGGGTGACTTTCAGTGGCGTGAAGATATGAGTCGTCATCCTACTCTGGTGGCGTCGTACGGTCGCAACACGGACAAAGATTATGCGCGACTTACGCCGTCGTCTCATCAATCATCCAGGATCTCTTCCTTGTTGACTCGACAAGGTCCCAGATACCCAGCCGCTGGTGGCAATGAATATTCTGTCTTTCCTCAACCAGGACCAGCCACATCAGAAGGCTCAGCTTCTGAAGATGAAGATCCGTTCGGGTACGATGGTGATCAAGGTGTTTCTCTCAATCCTACTCATCCCACGAACATGAATGCGCCCTCGGGAAAGGAAAATGGTCATGGGTACCCCGCAAAGGATTTGTACTGGGATCATTCCAACATGTGAGTGAATCTTGTCTTGTACGACCACAGTATCTTTGGGACTGACGTACCACCCTAGAAATAGGACCATCACTCAGCGAGACTTTCCTCCTCAGCCAAACATGCATCCACCGCCCTTGCCACCAAGCGCAGCACCCCGTGCCTCCGTCCGCATGCCTCCAGCTGTCAAGGGAACAGCCGCGGACAAGAGCTCCCGCCGTCCTTTTCCAACCTTTGATCCACGCAAACCTCGCACACCGTATAAGGGGGTAGCTGCCGCAGCTCAAAAGCCTCTCATGCCTGAACAGCATCTGCATGGACATACTGACCCCGCCAAGCGAGCGGCTCCCAACACTATTGCAGCTGGCCATGTCCGCGACCCGCATCCTTACACGGGCTTTACAGCCTCATCCAACAAGACTGAGATGCTATTGCAGTCTCTCGACCAGCGTTTAGCAGAGGAGGATGCCTCCAGCAAGCGATCCGTTCTGTACGATCCAATGATTGAGAGTTTCCGTGGGGATTTCGCCCGGGCCTTACCAATCCGGCCAGAATCATCCTTCTCGGCCAAACAGGATTCTTATGCGTCTGCTGCCCTTCGTCGTGGCGGCCTCCTCGGCGGACCGGACTTTCAGCGCGATTTACTCAACAAGAGCGACCCTCTTCCGCCCGTGCCCAACCTCAACGGGCAAGAGGTCGACTCCAACCAAATCGGGTACTCTTCTGCTCAACCAAACCAGCGAGACGATGTCTTCGGTGCATATCCCACCACAAATGCCTTCACAACAGCAGAAATGAATTATCTACGCGAGCAGCAGCGTCAGCGTCAGCTTCAGCAGCGACAAGAGCAGGAGGAGAATGCCAGATTCATCCCGGCGTACGATACCGGGTTTGCTCTGGAAGAGCTCGCGAGGAGCTATGAGCCCAAGAGCCAGGCAGAGCAGGACGCCGAGGTGATGGCCTGGTTCACCAACCCCTACGCAAAAGGGGCTCATGTTCGCGATATACTCTCCAAAGCCGGCACCCATATGGTTGGCCGCCCCGGCACCCATAACAATTTTGACGGAGCGAGCGACACCGCCACTCCGCCTCTGACGGCCCGTTACCTCCAAACTCGGTGGGATTACACGACCGCGGCTCCTGCAACAAAGGCCGGGGCTACCCTTTCACCTCCAGCAGCGGGACTTGACCTTCTCTCCCCTCTCCTGGCAAACCTGCATACCCACCAGCTCAACAACTTCCGAGACTGCCCTTTCACCCGCTATACCATGCCCCCCGCCTGGTGCGTCGATACCACCGGGTTGCCGGGGAGCAAGGACAGCTTTTTCGGTGAGGGCGAGGAAGGAGGATGGAACCCACCGAAGAGGGTCGGTCGCGATAAGCGCCGAGTGATGAGGGTGATTGAGGGGCGTGCCACGTATTTCGAAGAGGGTGTGGGTGTTGGTGTTGTGAGCCCCGGGAGCTCCGCGGTGTGAAACAGAAAAGGGTTCGGGGGGAAGAAGGAACAAAAAGATGACCATGGAGCGATTGGGATGTCTTGGCTGGGCAATACATCGGGGTGGGAGACATCGAAAGGCATAGCCAATGATGGGTGGGAGATTGACTCAGCAATGCTTGATGATTGACATTGGCTCTTCCTTGGCATGATCGCATCCGTGCTTTCAAACGGGCAAGATCTCAAAATGCGTGAGACCAATATGATTTAGCATGGCATAGCGTGGCACGACGGCCAATCGTTGGGGTGTGAGTGGGGATGATGGCCGTGTATGATACTAGATATACTGTATGTCTACATCATGCCCCGAAAAAACCCAAAAACATATCAAAAGCAGCAAAAAGTCGGTGAAAAACCCAACAGCATCCAGCACCACCAAATCTCCCATGCCCTGCCTTGTTCGTCACCGCGTCCTCCCCCCTCCGTCAAAAATCCCACTTCCAACCACAACCACAAAAAAAACCCCAATTCTTCCGTTCTACGATACGAAACCTACGTACGTGAAGCAACAACCACGTATACCCCCCCCCCTTCGTCCTTGCGCCCCTTGCCCCTTACACCCCTCTCACACCCATCCAAATACCGCGCCACACCAAAGATATATCCGAGTGTTCCTTCTTCTTTGGTGACGGAGACGAAGATGGAGAAAAGGCGCTCGGCTGTGAGCCTTACCCTTTGGCCCGTGCTAGCTTTTTGTTTGTTTTGGCTTTGGGGGAGGAGGATACGCAAAAGCCGCACCCTGTTTGTGCGGTTCGGTCACAGTGACGGGGTGAGGGTGAGGGTGAGGGTGGGGATGTGGAGGTGTTCGTGGGTGTTATAAGGAGATGGTGGGGGTGGGGTTGAGGGTGAGGGTGGTGTAGATGGGCGTGCTTGATGGGGGGGAGGGGGTATGTAGTAGTACCGTGCACGTCTTCCATTTTTTCTTTTTGGAAAGAGGAAGCAAATTGAAACAAAAAAACCGAGAAAAAGGATGGGGGGGAACGAGGGACCACGCACACCGCGTCCACGTCCAGGGTTTTTGATAGAGATGTTCTCTCCAGCTGTTTCCCTCCCCGGCAGACCCATCCCAAGAATCTACCTCCCACCTCCCACCTCCCACCTCCCGCATTCTTCTTCTTCTTCTTCTGCCTACTGCCTACAGCCTCCGCACTCCGCATTTGCCACCCAGCAGCCGCCCCCCCCTCTTCTCTCTCCCTTCCCCTTTCCATCGTTGCATCGGGGCAGAGGCGCAGATATCACGCTCAACCCCCCTTTGCCGCTCCACCCCAACCCCAACAAAACCCCACGTACCCACGTACGCATCCCATCGCATCCCACGATGACGATGGTGGTTGTCTCCCACATGCCCCAGCCCCAGCGCCACCCAGTCGCATGAGTTAGCTAAGGTATGCCATACCGTGTACGCATGCCTATACGCTCCTATCTCTCACGACCTCAATGACAGCGACTCTCTTGGCGCAGATCATTTTCTCACTCCGCACCTATGTACTTCAGGTGTAAAGTTAAACACCACCTGCACCCTTACTACCACTCGTATATATACCCCCTGCCCCCCCAAATATTGCGAGAAATTCATAAGCAGTTTCGAACCGGGTTCTCTTTTGCATGTCCTGAATGATATCGAATATTGACCTATGTATGAAATTTAGGCAGGTAGGGGCTGGGAAATGATCGGATTCGCAGTTTATGGCGGTCGTGAGAGATGGATGACGCGGATGGATGAGGGTGCGACGATCTCGCCGCCATCTCCGGGGCGACGGCGATGGATTGTGGAATCATGGTTTCGTTTTGTCTGCGTGGAAGGAAAGCTAGGATATGAGGATTTGGAGTTAGGAGGTCGTGGATATCGCTCAAGGAGGATCCCAGGGCGACTAGCAATCAGACGGGAGAGGGAAATCGGCAAGAAAAGTGTCTCTGCTACTGCAGGGGTATGGGAAAAACAGGCCGAGGTGGGGAGAACTGGACTGGGGGAAGGTGGGATCCAGCACAGCGAGACAGACGTGCTGGGATTTGGAAGGCTGTGCGCTGGGCTGGCTGGCGAGGTCGTTGATGCAGAACCACACCACAGCGTGGGAAGTGAGGCTTTTCGTCTGGGTTGGCGCGGAGGTTTTTGGAGTTTGGGATGGTGAGGGTAGGGTTGGAGCGTGATGGGATGATGCAACGCACACGCCTTCATCACTGAGGCAGTTGTCGTTGGAAATAATACGTGCATGCATGCATACATCAGCACATTATCACCGCTGCAAGCACCCGCAGAAGAAGAAGATGGCGTCCATCATAGCGTTGACATATTATATCTCGCACCAAACCATCCCCCTAATCTCATCCACCACATCTAAGTCCTACAACCCAGGACCTGGTAAACAAGCCGCTGCGCCCACGCCTCACATGCCAATGCTGCCACATATGGAAACCGTAGCTCTTGATATCTATAAAAAAATTGCACACCCAGGCATTCCTGCGAAGCAAAGAAGAACTGGGGTGCGGTGGCAGAGTATGGGTGCACTGATCTTGCAAGCATGTCAGAGCAAAAAAAAAAAAAAAAAAATGGAGGAAGGAGCCGATGAGTTAGAGGGTGTTGAAGCAAAAGACGGCGGTTGTGCCACGGCTTTCCCGAGGTCACAAGATCCGTTTCCGTTTCGTTAAGAAGGTGCGGCGGCCGGGGGGGGCCCGAGGCCGGGCGCGATGTTAAATGGTGCCATTTTAGTTGGAGGAGTGGGAAGGTAGGTGGGTTGCTGGAGGGGAGGTGTTTTGGCACATCTACCCTGTCAGTGGGGGGTGGGAAGCGATGGGAAGGGGGCGATTCGGCGACTGCTGAGCTGGCTTCAGGTGGATGAGCATTGGAGATGGGTTCTCTGCATTTGAGGATATATCGTGCTAGGGCCAGGTGTTCGTGTGGTCCGCGTTCGATTTAATGGTCGATATCGTACGAGCATAGTGTATTATGGGCGACGTTGATGCTGTCCAGAGCAGTGAGTATGTAGCTTCTGATGCTATCCACGTTGGATGTATGAGGCACTGCTGAGCATGTGAGGTGCAATTCATCATGAATTGCACATGATATGATCCGAAAGCCGCCTCATCAAAGATTTAGAACAAGCAAAATCCGGGTGTGCCTCCTCTTACCCCCGTGTCTGCTATCCTATAAGCCAGTGTAAATCCTCCACATATGTCCCTAGACACGGAACAGGACCCGAGAATTGATTGACGGTCTCGCACATGTTCCGAATGCCGCCGTAATACTTTTTCCCCGGCATCCAAACATCCACAGTGAATTCGAATTCACAGCTCCAAACTCCATCGACCTCTCGGGCGCTGCTGACCAAGACTCCATCAATGGCAGCATCTCGATCATCTTTGTTCAAAATGATTGCCGGGTCACAGATCTGTCTTCTCCGAAGCTGAAGGCTAGTGTTAGTTGGTGAAGCAACGAAATATATGTTCTGGTCTTGAAGCAAACGCTTTGAGTCGTCTGGTATCTTGGATCCCAACGGCGTCTTTGCTAGCTTCAGGGTCCAATAGAGTACTCCGTCGTCCTCTCGGAACTTGAGAGTGTCGTTCAGCAAAATTCCACACATGGTCACCAGTAACCGTCCGTTTTGCAGGGAGGCTACCTCTTGATTCAGCCCTTGAGGATTGAAATCGGAGTTCAAAAAGGTTGCCGGTGCCCAACCAAGCCCAGAGGTCGTCAATCTTGGACCGTGGAGGAAAAGGAGGCCGGACGGGATTGAGAGGTTCTGGTAGACCATTTCCATCGATGGCAACCTCGTTGGGTCCGGGTTCGAGACGTCTAATACATTAGCCAAGCAAATGGCTTCGTCGGCTGGTACAGTTGTCGAGCGACATTGTAGTTTGAGTAAGATCCACTTGAATGGCGACATTGAGATTCCCCAGCTAGTCTTGGATCCCATCTCACGTTCCAACACGTATCCCAGTAGAGTTGCCATGCCAGACCAGTCGCGTTCTCTATAATTACTAGTGTCTTGCACCAATGTCTCCTGGCTCAGAGCTTCATCTGCGAATTGGATGAACAGCTTACGTGCCAAATAACCCTCCTGAAACGTCCAGAGACGGCTGAGCCATTCCGAGCATAGGAACTGAATCGCTCTTTCATAAGCATGGGTATCTGAAACTCGACAGAGCCGTGAGTCTATGAGAAGAACCTCGCTGGCCTTTGTATAGATATCTCGTAGCATGGCGATTGCTTGGATTTTGCAGGGACCGATCGCGGGTACGCAAAGGGTATCGATCCACACCCTTGCTGGCCTCGAAGGGTCGATCTTCTGCACGAAGTTGAATATTCGCTCCATTTGACACACTGGTAAAGCATTCGATTGCGAATTTCCAAGACCGTGCGTCCTTTGACTTGTCAGTGGAGATGTGGCCTCCGTGAATAGCACGAAATTCGATCACTGCAGGAGAGCATATAATTGCTGGGCGTTCATCCTCTTTCAAGCGGTGTTCATAACATTCCTAGGACCTTTTCAGGACCCTTTAAACACAGGCTCTGTACACGGCGAAAAACTCGACCTTCCACGATCTGTCCAAATGATGATTGTGTACAATGCATGAGCCACTCAAGGGGGAGAGGGAGGCGGAAAGTACGGGCGTTAACGTACCACACATGTGTGATTGCAGTGTACTTGCTGTCGAAACCTTCTGCAACGACAGCGAAAGAGCCGTCGGTATCTTTCACCACCAGAGGAAGTGCTTTTGACTGGATCATGAGGTTCAACTGTGACAGGTCGACACCAAAGCTGTGACAGGTATCTGCGCAGCTGTTCGAATCATGACGTGGAGTGGTGGGATTTACTGGTCGGTCAACTTTGCATTGGTAGTATACGCACGATGGATGAGGTTGATGCTCGAAGCTTGGTAGCAAACTCGTCATATACCTTAAAGCCTGACTTTCGATTTTAAAGTATACTCGATCTAGTCTATTACGACACCAGTGACCTGCATTGAGTCGCTCCTTGTAGTAGTAACGCCATCCCTCAAGGTTCTTTGCAACCGGACTTTGGTAGTAATGCTCCGGCCATTGGCTTCTTGGTATGAACTTGTTACTGACGGTGTCCAGCATTTCCAGTAAGCAGTAAATGGAGATCATTAGGGGAGGAACGAGGTCGTCGTAGATGGAAGGAAAGTAACCAAACGCATTCTCGAGTGTCCGAAAGAAGTCCGTCGCTGTCTTCCGCACCGTTGCCAAGCGTGTGATCCTCTCTTCCGCGTCAGGAAGAAGGTGTAAACGATTCAAAGCTACGATGACGGCTCGTAGTTCGTGACCTGCCGGGACCGTCGAAGAATTTGAGTCATTAGAGTCATAAGCTTCTGAACTCGTCAGAAGCTGACGGTATTCTTCGAGTCTCGATTCATACGCCGTAGAGATGAGGTCAGGTACATGAGCGGTGGTCACCAACCACCGCCCATCACTCGTTTGTCGCTTGAAATCGTCGAGGACAAATGAGACATCTATGAATCGATACAGCTCATCCAATACTCCGAAGAAGAGCCATTGCTGGACGCCGGAGAAAGCAAAAGGGGTTTGCGTCCTCGCATCGCTGGATGGCTTAGAGAACCCTTCGATCAAGCCAGCTTCGCCCACCCCCGATCTTTCGAGAAAGCCTAGGAAACCTTGACCGTCATAAGGGAGAGCATCGAGAAAGGGTACCTCCCACTGTCGCTCCTTGCAGGAGTCTGGTATCGGAAGAAAATCCATGATCTGTTGATATTCCTGTGAGCTCCCGTCGTTCACAGTTTTGACGATTAGAAGAGATACTGGTCAGTAATTGCACTCAAATCATTAAAGCATTCAGATTTCGAGAAACTTTCCACAGCAAGAGCATGGCCGACCACGTTTCACTCATAGATCAATAAACACAGAGATGTAGGCGACGAGTCACTTTATGATGCACGAGATCAGCAATACGCGTCGTGACAGACAGATGCTGGACTGGACTAAATAAAGCTGCGCAAGCGCATGGTGAGAAAATTGTAGAAGTTCATGGTGGAAAAAAGCAACATCTCAGCCTTACTTCCATTTTAGGCATTTTACCGAGGTTTTACCAATAGCGTTGTCACAAGATCAAAGATGCAGCTCATTTCATACCATATCACTCGTCTGCAACAGTGATGCGATAATGTTGTAGTCCTCCATCAGGATGCGGGGTGGGACAATTGCAGTCTTAGGAAAGCTCGATCAATCTATTCATGAGATATGAAATCTTCCCTAGCATACTTGTGGTTTAGCAAGGACAGGCATAGCTCCCCCTTCGCCAACAGGAATGACATGTTCAACCCCGGTCGCTGCCTTTGTTTCCAAGTTCTGATGCCATGTTGAAACCCTCAAAGCATCCCAGCAATGTCCCATGACTCTCAGTTGCTGTTGAAGCAAGTCCGTCTCGTCAGAGCAAAGACGAGACTTCCTTCTCGCCTCCTTCAGACTGGCGGGCTTCCCAAGAACGAGTATCTTGCGATGAGCTAGTGCCACCTGTGATGGAAGAAGAAGCTCCAGTTTCGAACCGTTGCTTGAGAGAATTCCTTGCCATACCCTGCCCCTCTACCCGTCATACAATTTCTGTTCCCGTCCCGTCCTTATTATGCCTGCCTTGTGTGACGATTTGAAATGGAGGTGACGACTCAAAATCAAGGAGATGACGAATTCGAAATGATGTTGGTGCTGTGTAATCGTGGATGAGGTGGAATGCATCTGCTGCATATGTGATGTGCCTGGTGCGTGTGGTGATTGGGGATTGCGATCAATGAAAAAGGGGAATGGTAGTGCAGCTTATGCTCTGCGACGAAGCAGGATTGCATATGCCTCACTTTCTCGGTTCTGTCCACGGAAGACTGTGTGCCCGGCATGCGTTGATGGGTGCTGGGTTGATTCATGCTTGTTAGACAGTGGCGCGCCGTTCGTGCCCAGGTCCCAGATAGACAGTCCAATTCCAATATTCGAGTGATGTTTGTCCATAGGTCGAATACTGATAATGCGTCTTCCGGTCCATGAGAGGCCGAGCCAGAGTAATCCAGCAGAATAACAAAACAAATCGAGAGGGGGGTTTCGATGCTAGCTTATTATGGGAGGCGGGCCCCCAGCTAGACGTGAAATGAATGGTTGATGTCGGCCATGAAGACGGTCCCAGGGAACAAACGACCATGTTCTCGACGGATCACCAGCCACCATGATGAGCTTGCTTTCCGCGCCTCACGGGAACCACATGTCTACTGGTGTGGCCACCAGCATCCGCATGATTCCGTGGAGCCGAACGAAGCCTAGCGTCGAAGACTATGCAATTAGTTAGATTCATGATTCCTTGCAAAACTCAGGGCAACTGCCACGCTCGCCCCGCAGCGTGATGCAACGATCAGACACTTTCAAAGGCAGCAGAGGAGTTCCCTACCCGGAAACCAGGTCGTAGAATTCAGTGTTTGGCGGCAAGTAGACTCACATCCTGTCACTTCCGCCGATGGCGCGATTGGTATCGGGAGTCTCAACACCTCCGGGTCGAGCTTCGACGACCTTGCGTCGCTGGCCTGATATGCCGCCTGCACCTGCTTTGCTAGTTGAGGAGACGTTCTGTTGAAGGGTGGGGGCTGCCATGGCGGCATTCGTACCTGCAGCGTGACGACGACCGGAAGGCTTCTCTTCCTCCTCAACCACGGCCTGCTGAGTGGTGTTGGCCTGAACAGCTTGAGCGTTCTTCTGGTATTTGTAGACAGTCCAGTCGAAGACGTAGTCGTATTGGAATCCCTCACGCACGAACAGATCCCGGAAGATCTTGCGAAGGTACGAATAGTCTGGCTTATCGTCGAAGCGCAGAGAGCGAGTGTAGTTCAGGTAGATGGCGAACTCGTTGGGAAAGCCACGGCAGAGGACTTCGGTAGGAGTGGTCATCTTCTTCTCCATGATGCGATCATACTTCTGCTTCTTGGTGGCAGCCTTCAATCCTTGCCATGGGAGCGAGCCGCGGCAGAAATAGAGCATGACGTATCCGAGAGACTCCATATCATCACGACGTGACTGCTCTGTGACACGAGTCAGCATTGCCAGACATACACAGGTGGGATGGATTGTACGTACCGACACCCAAGTGAGTGTTGATGCTGGCATATCGAGCCGTCCCCGTCAAGTTCTTGTTCTCACGGTATGGAATGTGGAAATGGGTCTTCGGGTCACGGTATTTTTTGGCCAGACCAAAGTCAATCACATTGACCTGGTTTCCGCGTTTCCCAATTCCCATCAGAAAATTGTCAGGCTTGATGTCACGATGGATGAATGACTTGGCATGGATGTACTCGATCCTCGAGATGAGCTGGTCCGCGAGAAGCAGGACGGTCTTCAGGGAGAACTTGCGGTTGCAGAAGTTGAAGAGGTCCTCCAAGCTAGGTCCCAGGAGATCAAGGACCATGGCGTTGTAGTCACATTCCGTCCCGAACCAGCGGACAAAGGGGATTCCCACTCCTCCTGCCAAAGATTTGTACACGCGTGCTTCATATTCGAGTTGTGGATGCTTGGCTTTGACACTCTCGAGCTTGATGGCAATCTCTTCTCCAGAGATGATGTTGGTACCTAGACGATCATCAGCCGGGTGGTGTTAGGGAAGAGAGTGAAGCAGCCAGACATACCTAGGTAGATGTCCCCGAAACTGCCGCTGCCGATTTTACGGCCAATACGATACTTATTGCCGACGCGAAGATCCTATATGAACAGACAGTCAGCGTGCTGTTCCTTCTCAGACTCTTCTTGCAGCTTCTTCGTGGACTATTGTATGCCTTTGGGTCCACGACAGTTGTATGCGGCTCTTTCTCCCCCGCCAAGACTGCCCACCCCACTGATGTAATCTCTTGTAATGTTCGGACTAAAGCCATGGATGACACCGGACACCATGGATAGCTTCAGGCGGCGTGAGGAGTATCTCAATGACAAGGAATCAGCACTTACCATTGCGGACATGATGATAGTGGCCGACCGAAGTTGTCAGTCGATCCCGTGATGTGGTGGCCTGTTGTGTTCTCGTGACGGGCAATTTGAAGGGTAGCGAGGGTTGAATGGAAGTTGCAGGAAGGTGCACGACGGTGGAGGTCGACGACGAGCTTGAGGAGGTGGTATTGTTAGTGTTGGAAGAAAGGTTTGAAGGAGCGGTGAAGGAATTAAACGCCGCTGTAGTCCATTCGGACCTCCCAACAATGAAGGTTGAAAGTGTCAAGCAGGAAGGGAATGAAGCAGGCTGGCAATGTTGAGCATTGTCCTCTTTGTTGATCACGCACCTCGTTCAGGTCTAGCTGATTCCTTTGAGGGTGGAATGAGAGGTGTGGGTCAGATGAAGGTCCCAAGGTCAAAGAAACAACAGCTTTGAAGTATTCCGTCGTAGCCTTGTTTTTGTGGATTGCCGACCGGGATTCTTGATCACGCGTCTTCGACCGTGCACTGTTGGGCACCAGACCTGAGACAGATGACGATCAAGAGAGAGCCGTATCTCTTGACTGCGAAGGAAAGGGCATGCACCCGTGGAGAGGTGAGGGATGGAGGAAAGAAAGAAGAAAGCGGTGGAGGTCGAATTGTGGTGAGTTTGTAGTTGGCAAGGTTGACGGGCCCTAGTCAATTGAGTCAATTTGGCAAAGTAATCATGCTCCCGCTAATCTACTTTAGGCGACCACCGGGCGAAAAGAGGGGAGAAAATCAGCAAAAATCCATGTGTATTTTAAGGACACCACAAGGATTCAAGGAGGGGTCGACAATCACATTTCTGTTGCCAATAATAGATGGACCTTCAACTCTCTACTGGGGCTACCTTTCATGCGGCTCGTCGAGCGATGCTGGTCATCGACGATGATATCAATATTCTAGAGGACTGGAATCATGTCGGTTGATGACTGTGCATTGTTGATGCTCGCATCCGCCAAGCCCAATTCACAGCCCCAAGTGACAGCACAGACGAGGCATTTCCATAGAACTTCTGTGAAGAAAGTCCCCAATCTGCTGGTCTTGTTCGGCGTCGACAGATAAAGCTCCGGACTGCATGCTGCGCGAATGGGAGAATCATCAATCAGTCCACCTAATGCAGGAGTAGGAGCTTTCTCTGTAGCTGCCCGATCCTATTCGCTCCATGTAGGGTACGCCTGCATCGGGTCGGGTCAACATGGACAAACCATCCCCCTGTGAAGACATGAGCATTCCTCGTCTGCGTCGAATCCGGGGTTTGCCTGCATCATGCCTTACCTGCTCCGCGAGAGATGAGTTCCAAAGGCATTGTGCCCTGGCAAGCCCCACAGACGCACAGCAAGGCTCCTTTCCGTCCCCAGATTTGTCGTCGAATCCGATCTGCCAGGCCTACAGTCAGATGCTGCATTATTCATATCGTACCGGAAGTGCAGGCTCTGGCTGTCACGGATATCGGACCGTCCTGCAAGCGTTGCTGGGCCGCATTTGACATCTCTGCAGCCTGTTGAGTTCTCTACACCAAAACCTGGTCGGAAGATTGTCTCAAGGCTAATTGGGTAGCCTCCCAAACGTCGTGGACAATCGCTGTCGGCTTGAACCTGGGCTCTCCTGACTCGTAGACACCGGTACGAACCAAGATGGAATGCCAGCGCACATTTCTGGGTGATCGGTATCGATTCGCCCCCAAAATATCGGATTCGGGATTGTCGCCAATCATGTATACGTCGTGAAGCGGCTGCACAGTGCCATGTAGTTCCTCTCGATGCGCCAACAGTCTCTGTTCTGCGAAGTCGAACGTCTTCTGGAATGGCTTGCCAATCATGGTCTTGTTGAGCGTCACACCGGCCTTCTCACCGCCTGTCATGGCATTCCAGACGCCCTCCAGCGCTTCCCGGAACGCACCTTGACCAAATCGCGGGAGGTGATACTCGGCGGCCCAGAACAGATCTGGGTTGGAGAAGTAGATTGGGGGTTGGCCGTCTTGTTGGTAGCCTTGGTTGGGCAGACTGGCGTCGCCGTTCTTGGGAGACAGGGAGCCAAGATAGCCTGATTGCGATAAAAGAAGGTCGACGATCAACTGAATATCCAACACCCAGTCCCGCGGATCGTTGAACACGAGGATGGCGTCAATTTTGAGGAGGTCTTCCTTCCCTGAATGTGGGCTCAGGTGCCGGGCAGACAATTGGTGATGGAAAGATTGAGAGTGCATCTTGTACCTCTCCGGATCGGCGAAGGGCATCAGGTCCGGATAGGCAGTGATGATGTCGCCCGGTGTGATGACTCGTTCAAATCCGTAGCTGTGGCAGTCGGCGAGTCAGTCCTTATGTTCGTGATATCAGCTTCCGTGGCCGCTCATTACCCTTTTGCAACGTCTCTACATCGAGCGCCCTCCCCTCCAACCACGAGCACCGTCTTCGTCCTCAACTTTTGATTGTCGCTACCTCCGAACTTTCCATCGACCAATTGCTGGAATGGCGTATGACTTTGCACGAACATGGACAGATTCAGAGGGATATCCAAAAGCTGTGAGACCTGCCTGACTCGCTCTTCTTCCGATTTGCCTCCGCCATTAGTCAGGAGGATGAAAGGAATCTGGCGTCTCTGTAGATGTTCGAGGGTCTTGCGAGCATTGGGCAGAGGCTTGGAGCTGCGGAGAAGGACGCCATCGATGCTGCAGATTGATTAGATCAGTAAGCGATACTCGCGCACAACAATTACTCAAATGCAAAGGCAACACTCGGGGCCTGCTTCAACGTCTGGGAGTACGATCGACATGCTGGTCTACAATAGAGGGTAGCTAAGGCCGGATGCCTCTGCAAGCCTAACAGAGCATGGTATGGGCTTCTGCATATTTTCATAGCAGACATTGACCCTGAATCATCTCCACCGTGACATCCTTTCAGGGTACGAAGGATGATGGAGGATGTGGAGAAGTGATCGACTCGAGATTTAAATTGGATCTCGAGGCAAGTTTACGCGCTTATCGATAAGAAATATATCAACTCAGCAACCATTCTGAGTATATTTTATTATCCACCACAATATCAACATTCAAAGTCCCTTGATTGTTTCCAGTCCCAATTCTCCCAATTCTCTTCCCTTGCTCCAAGATGACTCTCTCTCCGGTGGTCTCTCCTCCATTACCTCACGAACTCCTGGAACAGATCTTCGACTCCCTCGACCAGCCCTCCCTCCACGCCTGCAGCCTGACCTGCCGCTCCTGGTATGCCTCCTCCATCGCCTTCATCTACCGCTATCCTCTCATCTACGGAGCCAACCTCGACACCTTCGTCGCCGCCATATGTCCGTCCATCAATGCCCACGTCCGACACAATGGCCTCGGTTCCCTGGTGAAAGTGCTCGACATGAGTCATCTGGTACATAATGGACGGAAATCGTTGACCGCAAGACTGTTGGGGCGGATGAAGGGGAGCTTGGAGTCGTTCATTGCTCCCCAAGCTACATTTGCGTAAGTCTCGCCGGTTCAAGCACCACGACATCCTTACTCATGCCAGACGACTCCCACCAGTATCAACTCCCTCGCCGCTCTCTCCAAATGCCACGCCCTCCGCTCCCTCAATCTCACCCTCGTCAGCGAGGCCATCCCGCACTCCGCTCTCTTCCATTCGATATCCCAGCTACCCCACCTCCACACCTTGCATCTCCCCCACAGCTTCGCCCCCTCCGCGTCCTCCTCTTTGTCAGCCTCTGCACCCACCTACCCTCCCGCACTCCGCGCGCTCTACATCACCGGCTCCATCACTGACAGTGCTCTATTTGACCTCGCTACCCTGGCCTCGTTCACCCTCACACACACCACCATCTCATCGACCCCGCACCTGTCCCCTATGTCCATCAACATATTCTTGAGCTCGGTACGCGACACCCTAACTTCGTTGGAAATAGGGCCAAACCTGCGCACATGCGCAATGGGCGGTGTGCTTCGCGGCAATCCGGGCTACGGCGAGATAGTCCTGCCCTCCATGCCGTCACTGCGGGAGATGAGCGTGGTGCTGGTCTATGTGGATTGGCGCAAGGTGCAACAGCCGTTCTCGCACTTCCCCCAATTGCGGAAAATCACCTTGGACACGGACGAGGAAACCAGTGGCGAGGACGAGATGCCCGGGATGGTCGGGCCAGATAAGTTCGTTGACGCGGTGGAGAACGGGACCATGCCCCGGCTCCGGATCGTACGAGTGAGGAACCACTTGAAGAGGTGGACGATAACCTCAGGCTTCGGGGCTGGATTTCCCGAAGGACGCAGGAAGTATCGTGTAGGCCATCTGGATGCGTTGCTGAAAGACAACGCGCGGGAGGACCGGAGGCAAAGGGAAGGGAACGACGACACTGCCGTTCAAGAAGTGTCTGCCGACGACTTGATGTCCGAGAGTGAGGCAGGGGTGATCTACTTTGGGCCAAGAAGGAAACCTTGATCACGATCCATACCCAAGACGACGACCATGCACAAGATTCGAGATCCCACGCTTGCACGAGCCGCCCATGAAACCCATACCCTACCCCCGAAATACCAATGCGATCGCAAGACCTGTGAAGAAAAACCTGACAGCCACAAGCAAACCCGCACAATCCCTATCCAACCCCCAGCAATACAGACCCACTCAACCAAACCTCCAAGACCATTCCTTCCTCCGCGCCAGACCCAACAGTAATGGCCCATCCTCACCAAAGCTCCAAAACCATGGCGCCCCCAAATCAACAGGACAATCACGACCGTCTCCTTCCCCCCCCCAAACACCAAAGAATCCATCAGAACAAATACGCATGATGCAAGATCCGCCCTCCCGGAACATATAACGCGAGAGTGCATGGATTCTTCCTCGATGGGCTGCGGGGGCCTCCCTGGTTGTCGAATTAATGAGCTACAGGGCAAAGGGTGGTCCGAGATCCAGCGGACCAGGATAGAATAAGACGCGAAAGCGGAACGGATATCCCTTGCAGAAGACGTGAAGTACGTGCAAAGAGTAATAGAATAACGGGAAAGGGAAAGGGTGAGGGTATCCRAAACCCGACTCCACCCAAGCAGAGGCGTCATCGCTGATGTAGGGATGAAAGATGGAGATGTAGAGCCCCGAACGAGATGGTCCGTTGGCTCGCTGCAAAGCCTGAAATCTGAGCCGAGAACTGGTGCCCACACATTCTCGGATTGCGTTTGGAAAAAATCCTCGTTCAAATCCGCAAGCAAGCTCATATACGACTTTTTGCGCGGGAAGAGGAATATGCCCCTGGAGGGGATCGGGTCGTCATGAATGATATGCTTGCTCTTGATTCGCTATCATGGATATCTACATAAACTTGCTTATGCTATTGTTTGCTCGCACCCGTCATCTACTTCCTTCTCCCCCCCTCTCCCCACGCCTCCTCTCCCCTCCCCCAACTTCAAGTGCATCACTATTTAATTCATGTGCGGATCCAGCTGCTTCGCCGTCTCCGTGACGTGGTGGCCCGGGTGCAGTATATCCTCGGGATGCCCGTCCCCACGATGATGTTGCTCGCTGCCCTCGATGTAGCGTTCTGCCTTCTCCGCGGCCGTGAGACCGCTGCCGGTGGTGTTGGTTCCCGTGAGCCCTGAGCCGTGGGTGTGCGATGACGAGCCGCCAGTCAGCCCGGCCCCTGTGCCTGTGGTGGTGGAGGAGCCGAAGCCGCGGGAGCCGTCGAGGTCGGAGTCAACGCGGGGATCGGCCTTGTTGGCGAGGTTGGAGTCGTGCGGGCCAGCGGTGGTGGAAGTGTTGGTGCCGTAACCATGCTGTCCTGTTGTGCTGCTGCTCAGACCCGAGCCGGCTGCGCCGAGGCCTGCGCCTGTGCCTGTGGTGCTGGTGCCGGTGAGGCCGCTGCCGCGTTGTCTGTTGGAGTCGAGATCCGAGTCGACTCTCGGGTCAGCCTTGTTGGCGAGGTTGGAGTCATGGGGCCCGGCATTGGTGCTACCGTATCCTGAGCCGTAGCCTGAGCCAGCTGCGGCGGCGGTGCCGGCTCCGAGGCCTGCGCCTGTGGCACCGAGTCCGCTACCGGCTTGTCGGTTGCTTGAGTCGTATGGCGCGGACGATGAAGTGCCGGTCAGACCGCTTCCGGTCTGGTTGTAGTCACTGCCCAGACCGCTGGTGCCCCGGGTGTCAGAGGGGATGCCGCCTGTTGGTCCAGTCGTTCCGCCCAGCCTGTCTTTCTCGGCTTCCTTGTTGTGGTGATGGTGCGCGGCGGCAGCACCGACGCCAGCGCCTGCAAGGCCTGTGCCGGCCACAGCGCCACCATCGACGATGCCTCGATCGCGGTTGTTGCCCTCGTAGCCGGAGCCGGTACCGGCGAGCCCTGCGCCGGTCTGACCAGTAGTCGTGGGTTGGGTTGAGGAAGTGAGACCACTGCTACCGTGTGTGGGAATATCTTTGGTGGTAGTGGTAGAATGAGCAGCGGTCTCATCATGAGAAGGTTTCTTGTCGCGGTGCAACAGGCCACTGAGAAAACCTTGCTTCTTCTCACCCTGGGAGGCTGTGCTGTCTTTGTGGTGGTCGTGTTCATGTTTGGCCGCTACGGGCGTTACATCCTTGTCTTTGGAGTGATGGCCATGTCCATGCTTGTGCTTCTCATGCTCTGCCACGCCTACCGCTCCTGCACCAGCTCCTGCACCTGCAAGGCCCTTCTCTGTGGAACTGAGGCCGCCGGTCTCGTGGCCGGTGGCCGTTGGCGGGTATGTATTCCCGGATGTGCCGGTGGTGCCTGTGGTGCCAGTGGTGGTTGGATGAGCGGTACCGCTGTCCCTCAGACCGTGGATTCCGGGTTTTGTCGAATCTAGGACGCCAGGGTTAGTCGGAGATATGTGACTGCTGGTCACGACGCTTTCATCATGGCCCTTGCCAGCGTGTGTTCCCCAGGTAGTACCGGTCAACCTACTGTCATCGCCACTTGAGGCCAGGCTCGTGGCGGTGCCACTGTCACGCGCACCATGGATACCAGGTTTGGTGGAATGTAACACACCTGCATTTGTGGGACTCATGTGGGAGCTGTGGGCCACGCTGTCTGTCGCAGATCCTGATCCCGTGGCTGGACCTAAGTTGGATGCCTCGGTGCCGCCATAGTGTTCACCTCGTTCGATGCCGGGGAGTTGACTGCCTTTGTGTTCGCCTACTAGACCGGTGGGCAAAGTACTCCCACCATGGGTGTGGCCTGTAGCATGAGTATCGTGACCATACTCATTCTTGCCTCGATTTGCTGACGAAGCCTCTGGAGTATTCTTCTCAGATTGAAGGGCGTTCTTTGCTTTGTTCAAAAGACCCGACATATTGGGACACTGCTATGTGGAAGACGAGAATGATGCTCTTGAGAGGATATCAAATTGCTTGCAAGAGAGAAATGAGACGAGGAAGAGTAGTAAACAATGAAGATGCAGGGAACAACTTGTGGGGGAGGCGGGGAAGAGGGGTATTTGTAGTAAATTCTACAAGCACCCGTGACCTAATGGAGAATCGAGATTCGAAGATCGAGAATCACACAATCAAGGAAAATCGCACACAAGCATGGCAAAAGTGCATGTCATTAGGCTGTACGCTTGAAGGTTGTTTGAGAGATACCTGTTCCGTGATAGTGTCTCACTTCTTCTGCCAAGTTTCCATGAACGTGGCGTGTCCACATGGGGGTTTCTGGTCCCGCTGGCTCAAAAATATGGATCACTATTGATGCTCGATGACGCACCGATGATGTATCATTGAATCTTTTCACCGTCTCGAACGTTGGCACGGTCACGTGGAAGCTCTTGGCAATATCAGATTTACCAATCCCACATGCCCAGATTTGCGACGCCTATCACCATGTATTCAGTGGGTCTTCATTACACCTGATCGCTTAGGCATTCAATAGCTCAACTTCTCATTGCGACGTAATAGTCGAGATGGCAGAAAGGGTCAAGGAGGTTGCATTGGAGGAGTCCAACCGTCTTAAGGCGCTCACTGGCGATGCGGCCAAGTCTGGCGCGTATCTCTATCCCATTCGCGTGCGTATCGAAGATAATGGACACGAAGATGTTTGAGCGAAAGGCTGATCAGGATTGCAATCCCAGGGAATCTTCTATTTCGCCACTCACCGCCCACTATGGAAGCCACTCCTCTCCAAACTCACCCCTACCATGACTCTCGGACTTGGCGTCACCGTGGGCATGTTCGCTCTGACCTATCTGCCCCAAATGGCGGTCATGGCATTCACATCCGGGCCGCTGGCTCCCATCTCCGCCGCTCTCCTCGTTCTCTCGGAATCCTCCACCCTCTTCACGGCCATCTCCAAGACGTTCCTGATCGAGGACGCTCTGGTCGATACCTTTGACGGTACTCTACTCTCAAAGCCTGGCACTACAAATCTAGTTGCCGATGGCAGGCAAATCAGGAGCGGGGTTGATTACATGGGCAAGTTGGGAAAGGTCATCAAGAAGCCCTTTCAGAGACTGGGGCCAAAGGCTATCATCCGGTACTTCATGTATCTGCCGCTCAACTTCATCCCTGTGGTAGGGACAGTGATGTTCGTGGTCTTGCAAGGGAAGAGAATGGGCCCCACAGCACACGCCAGATATTTCCAGCTCAAGGAGTGGGACAAGCAGAAGAGGGAGCAACATGTGGAGAAATATAGGGGTCCGTACACAAGGTCAGTCATGTTCTACTTGCGGACGAGGTTGTCAGAGTCTAACATATACAGCTTCGGTGTCGCTGCTGCCTTGTTAGAGCTGGTCCCCATTGCCGGCATTTTCTTCGCATTCACAAACACTGTAGGAGCAGCATTGTGGGCTGCTGATCTGGAAAAGGGTAACGTGAATGACCAAGGAACGGCGCCCCAGCTGAGGGAACAGGTGAAGAACGCAGAATAGGTCCGCGGTGAACTTGAGAGACAGGATGAGAGAAATGGTTCGCTCGTTGAAAGCTTGAAGTCAAATGGCCGCCAATCGCTTATCAGGCAGCCATTGCCTGAAATCCATCTTCAGATCGCGTTGTGCCAGCTGATAGTGGCTATTGAGACAAGATCGCAAGCGGAGGTGGACACCTTGAGCTGTGAGTCGCGCGTTTGAAGTGGTAGGTGGATGTCCAAGGATCATCCCAAAATCCTTCATGAATCCTTCTCGAAGTATGAAGTTCGATGCTGGAAGAGGTGAATTTCTCTTCTGGGCAGTAGTCAGCCATTATTTGCCATGGCAAAAGTAACAAGGGTATTTCAGAACTGCAGTCGTCTTTTTGCATGTGATTAGGTCTGAATCACCTCAAGTTCGGCAGCTCGGGTATGAACTTGCAAGAGATTACCATCATTTCGGATACTCGCAGCATCGCAATTTGCAAATGTCGAGAACAGATAATCAGAGCAAGCTAAGGCGAGCACTGACATGGTGACGGGCGTGTGATTATCGTGCTTGCCCCATGATCATGTGGATAAGCGCGGAGACATGCTGCAACACTCCGATGCGCCGGACTTCATCGCCATTGCTTGATGAAGAAGTTCCAGACCTCATTTCCCGGCCCAAAAGATCAACAACATCGCTCCTCCCTTTCTCCAAGATTCTTCAACATTCATCAGACATTCTTTAGACCTCCCACACTCTTTTGATCTGCACCAACTGCCATTCGCTCATTCTCTTCAATTCTTCAATTCTCCTTCGGTTCATACAATTTGGATTTCTTTGCTTGACCATCTCCACATTCACTGCACGGTAAGTCTGGCGTCTTTCCGGTATGCCCACTATTTGGTGACGCGTCAGCTCATCTCATCAGACCGGGCAGATATTGTGTTACAATGAAGAGCTTGAAGCACCGCTTTGCCGTGCTCTGGCTCTTCGCAGGTGGCACTACCTCGCTGGTTGGAGCGGCACACACCCACCATCGCCATGGGGACATTGTGGAACGTATCATGCATAACAAACGGCCCAGCTCGGAGAGCAACGCCGATGCAAACGATACCAGGTCTGCTCAAGGCACGTTTGACCCATCTTTCTCCAAATGATAGGCTGACATTGCCCTTCCAGCCAGCCTAGAGGACTCGACCATACCAGTCATTGACTGCCATGGGCCCGAATGTGGCCTCAATCCCCTCTCAACACCTGTCTTACCCGCAGGGCACGGCTTGCAGGAAGTCTACATTCGCTCGCTCGTGGTGGGACCAGCTCTGACCACAACGCCCTCCCGGAGAAGACCTCACACTCGCCCCACAAGTACACCATCTACCGATAGTGTCTACGCCGATGCCCCCACGGCGGAAGAAACTGATGGATCCTTTCAGAGTGGTAGGCAGAGTCCAGCTGTCTTGTTTGAATGCTTCAGCTCACATGGTCGTAGCGGTGAAACACGGCATAGGAAACAGCCAGAAGGCACACAATTCTTCCAGACTTAAGTCACCTCATCAGACACAGCCCGAACTAAAGCCCAGGCAAGATGATGGCTATCAATCCTTCCAGCTCGGTCCATTCCCCAAGCCAACGTCAACCATTTCCGCTGCAGCACAAACCACGAGCGATGTCTGTCCTGGCGCCAACGGGACCTCCTACACATCCGAGGCCAACATACCCTACCAAGTCATCTGCAACATTGACTTCCAAGGCCATGACTTCCCCTTCCAACACGTCGGTAGTTTCGAAGGCTGCGTGCAGAAGTGTGATGCATGGAACTACATCAACCACCATGTACAATGCATCGCCGCACTCTACGTGCCTTACCGAGAGGACGATGCCGATGATTGCTACCTCAAATCTGACATCTCCGACCCAAGCGATTCGCCATATACCATTCAAGCTGCCATCCGGCTTACCGAGCAGGGTTTTGCGGCTTCTGATACTTCGGCTTCCTTCTCCCAACCAGCAACCACCGCAGACTCCAGTGAAACATCGCTGGCAACAGCCTCAGCAACTCTTGACACCGCTTCAATCACTTCAGCGGTGAGCGAAATCGCAAGCTCTGCTGCCGCCATATCTGCTACCGCTACAGTTGCTGCTACAACATCTGCAGCTGCCACATCTGCAGCTCCAACTGCATCCGGATCTACTGCTCCCAGTGGATCAGAGCCCGGAGTCACATATGCAAGTGGTAACCAAGTCATTGAGCCTCAGGTTAAAACAACCCATCTTCAGGGCCCTTCCCAGAATATTCCCTCGACGCAGTACGTTGCTTACGAGGCACCAAGCGGCATCACCTTGGCAAACAGCCTCTTGATGGTTGGTGTGAATGGTGATCTGAGCACCGGTTACGACATCTCTCTCGAAACAGGCATCCTCGAGGTCAACGTATCAACGCGATCCCTTTTGAAGAGCCTGACCGACACCCCTCACTTATCTCGGGATGGAGGTCAAGGTGGATACATCAATGGCGAGCACCTATTTATATTCTGTGATACTGGCAGCTATTCAACGACAACCTCCTCCTCCAACGGCAAATTCCTTGGTTTCACATCTAGCTCGGTGGCAATCGACGCTGGTATGAACGGCTTGCAAGGTCAAGCTCTGAATTTGGTAGACGGCATTGGTCAGTGGAGTGATGACGTGGGCCGAATGCGTGGTTTTGTGCCTTTCACAGAAGGGGAGCAGGCCTACAACCTCAAAATGCAAGGCGCTGGACAACGTTATGCCATCTGGCCGGAATCATCAATCATCCCTCTGGACGCTACATCGGGTATCATGTTCGCGCCCATTGTGTACGATAACGTCAACCAGGACACCAAGGCTGCGGTCTTTACATACACTGGTGCTACACTGATAACAGTCACCGCTGGAGGTAAAGCCGGACCGATTGCGACCCGCACCGTCAAGAAGATCTTTGATCAGGATGAAGTCGAATGGGGTTGTGCTGGAGGCATTCGATCTTGGGGTGCATCTGGCACAGGCGGAGACGATGGTAAGGTCTATATCTTTGGCAACATTCAAGGTGGCATCTTACTGGGGCGGACAAATCCTGCGGACATAGCTGATCGAAGCTCTGTAAGTCTGGTCAAACGCCTTGGGTAAACAAAGCTGACTGAAGGGAATCAGTTCGAGTATTGGAATGGAGGTGACGATTGGACAAAGACCACGCCGACATCGTCGTCCCAGAACTTCTTCGCCTCGGGACCATTCATGGACATCAACGTCTTCTATTCTCCTCGTCATCTCACTTTCATCATCGTCTACCTCACTGTCTATGCTGACAGCACGTTCTACTATCGCTACCTTAAAGCAGACAGCGGCATTCTCCCGCCTTTTGCCCCTGGAGGAGACCAATCGTCAGATTATGTCGAGAATCTCTACAAATACGAGTGGTCTGATGAGCAGGTCCTTTATAAAGCTGCACAAGGCCTGAGCGGGAAGTACATTTACGCCGGTGCCGTTCACGAGGGGTACTATGGATCGGATGACATTACCAATGGCGGCTCTAAGATGCTCATCAGCTGGACCGCACCGACCGGCGAAGACCCGGCCAGTCTTGTCAGCGAGTATCAGATCATCACTGCCGAAGTCGACTGGGTGTGAAGGATCATATAATGCCTGGAATCTGTCCATTGTTCTGAGATCATCACCAGTCTGGCACGTCAACATCATTTAACGCGGGACCGTGAGCATCAATCATCTGGATCTATTATCGAGCAGCATCTGGCGCATCTGGCGCATCTGGCACTTCTCCGACTACGTTACACACGGCTCTTGAGCAACATCTTCGGATCCGATTTTGCAGGGAGGTCTCAGTCAGGTTCTAAACAGTTGGGGCGTTGATCTGGCTATCAAGATATCAGAATGTTGTTTTCGGAGCTCATACATAGTGTGGCAGACTAGGGTGCATATCCTTGGCATGATTGCTGCTGGCAGTAATATGAAATGTGCGCTTTCTCATCAATGATGTCCCTGGGAAAGTCTTGATGTTTGGTTGAGACGACTTGCTGCTTTTCGAAATGCCATCTTCCCCCACACAGAGCTGATGAGTCCATTCACAAACCCTTCAAAAATTGCCAACCTCTCCTCTCGGACGAAGGTCTCGATCGCATCATCCCCCAATCTTCCTCGCCCCCTCCACCCTCTCGCTCCGGCCACGCACTACTTTTCATCCTCACTTCCTCCACTCCACTCCACTCCCTCCCTCCCCTCAAAACAGGATAACACGTCCCCTTCCCTTCGTCTCTCACTCATCAAACCGACAACCAACAACCCAAAACCCCCGTCAACCAAGCCCCACCAACCAACCAACCAACCAACCAACCAACCTCCCCATCCAAATCTCCCTCCACCTTCCGAGACACATTCTCGAAAAAACGACAATGGTGCGTCCTAACCGTCCGTATCCGCCCGACTGGGCTGCTGGCCTGCCCTGCTATTCATGACGTCGCTGATTCCGCCATCCCGTGTTCTCATCTCCTATCCTATCTCCTACCCGTCTCCACGTTTGGCTCGCCGTGGTCGCGAATTTGCTATGTAGATGTGTGTG